>WYDI02034199.1:0-62815 GCA_009867235.2 Psittacus erithacus | reverse complement strand
GTATATGTATTGTATAATATAGAAAAATATATATTATATATATTATATATTGTAAGTTTATAATACAGTAACTTAAAGGTAGGTTCTAAGGTCTTGTGATATGATGGATTCTGGGGTGAAAGAGATGGAAATGTCATATCATGGATGAATCTGAAGTGCATTCATTCCAGTATTGGTGGTATCAACAGATACTTTCTGGGGAACATGTTTGGAAGTGAATAGAAATCTGTGAATTCATTAATAGAGTAAGGAAGACTAAATTGTGAGTGAGCTAAATACATGTAAGTCTTCAAGGGACAGTGAATCAGCGCATGTCATCACAAAATTGTAGGAAATAAAGCCTATCTTGAGAAGGAATGTGTATCAACTAGTCATTGTAGAAAATCAATAGATCTGCATTTGCATTGTATGGTGTACTGTATCCATGTGACTTGGAAATGCCACTGGAAATGTTCAAGCAACCTGCTCTTGTTTTGAACTCCTAACTATATTTGGACATTTCCTTTTTAGTTTAAGGACATGAATAGACATAGACTCCTCATCGCTTGAATTTCATGAAATGAATGTGTCTGTTGTGTTCTTTGCATGGTGCAATTGTGAAGTTGAAACTCCTGAGTTCAAACTACTTTGTATTCAGGCATCTTGTGAAAGAAAGAGGAGGTACATAGTTACATGACAGTTGAGGAACACTGTGACATGACAAAAAAAGACAATGTGAGATGGGTAGAAATGTAAAAGTAAAGCATGTTATATGAGAACTTGCACATATATGCAATATAACTGAATTTTGGGGTGATGTTGGCTTTAGCTATCCTGTTAAAATTAATACTATTTCCATGACAGCTTATGCTAATGTATTTTGCAGTGTAATCACAATTAACGCAATTATAATACTCAAGGGGTGCACTTGATTAATGCTTGCTAGCTGAATACGTTAAGTTCTTCAGTGATGGTGGTGATTTGTTTGGCCCTTTATCTATACCCTAATACAAGCACTTCAGAAGTTTTAATTTCCAGATCTGTCCTTGTAGCAGTAAATTGAAAATTACTTTTAGCCATATTGAAAAAGTAAGTTATAAACACATCAGACTTTCAGAAAGTGTGTGCTGTCTTTGCTTGGTGCAGGAGTCTGAATGCTTGCATAACTGTAAACAATTCTTGATGTGTGCTACTTAGATGAGAGACTTCAAAACAAAGCTGTTCACTCTTGATTTAACTTAATTCTGGGAGGAAGATTTTTTTTATTAAAATGTGTCTTTGTAATTTTTCTTGGTACAGGGGTGAAGTCTGCCAAGATGTTGCTGAATTAGATTCCATTTACCTCTTGATTAACTGCTTAAATAATTTAGGTGGCAAATTGTAAATATGAGGCATTGTTGAAATAAATAAATATATGGTTGTTATTTTGATCATGGCATACTGAAGGAGAACAGTCTTAGATCTGGGTATAACTGGGGGAGAGGGAGATACTGTAGAAATAAAAAAGTGACAGTGGCAAAATATGGTTGCTTATGTAAGCTTCTTTAGTAACTGCACTTAGGAACTTGGATGTTCTTCAAAGCTGGATTAAACAATTTATAGTGGCTCATAATAGTTGTGTAACAACTAAGATGGCAGCATGGGAGGAGACATCATTAGCTGGTTTTCACTTCACTCTGAGGTTTTCACATTTGTTGCTCAGAAATACTGTGTTTTCCTTTGAATTTCTGCCCTTAGTTAAAACATTTGGCTTTTCAAGGGTCTGAAGTGCAAATATATTCAGTCAGACTTAAGATCTAATGAGCGCTGTCAAATTTTACTTCTGTGCTTTCTCTCTCTTAACGATATTCTGCCTCAGTATGAAATTAGCACTTCAGATATGATCAGGCTAGTACAGGGAGTGGGGAGAACAGAGCCCTAGTAATATTTACTTTGGTGGCACTGTTGGTGCATACAAAAGTGTAGGAAATATGTTTGCTCGAATATTTACCAGTCTGTTAAAATATTGTTAACAGGAAGAGACTTTTCACTTGAAGCAGGACTACCATGATCTTGTAGGAGAACTAGGATTTGGTTTGGCAAAGAGATAAGTTTTAAACAACAGACTTTTCTGAAGGCTGATGACTTTGTGTGATACAGGAGTCTGGACACTTTCATCATCAAGGCTTCTGCTTCATTAAGAACAGAAGGCAAGAAATATCCATGTCTGGTAAATAAAAAAGTAACATTTTCTTGGGGAAAGGGCTTTGCCAAGAGGTTTGAAAACAGGAGGAAGAAATGAAAAGATTCAGGCATTGTAGAAAACAATAAACTGTTAGAGTAGCTGAATGGTAGTTCAATAATTAAAAGTTTTTTTTCAGAGAAAAAGAAATGGCTGATGAAATGTATTCTTAAATAAGGGGACGAGGGAGAGACCACTGTAGGCATCCTGGAATGCTTAATTTAATGGTTGATTGTTAATTGACTATTAGAGCTTTGTGTCAGAGGCAACATCAACTTAAATTTTGTAGACTTTTTTCCCTCCTCCCACTTTTACTGACAATCCATTAACAATCTGAAAGTGAAGCTCATTCTCATTCATCTGGCTTTGAATTGTAGTTTCTCTTTGGATGGTAGTTCTTAATGCTGTTGAGTTTTGCAACCCATGCTGGTACTTGTTCACATGCACAAGACCCATGTGCTGCAGCGGAAGGTCACACACTCGCTTTCACTCTGCAGAAACAGCAGGTGATGGTACCAGCTGTTCACATCTCTGTATTAGATGCCTGAATTTGAGCAGCTGTATGAGGCTGCTAATAAACTCTAACATGTAATGCAGTTCATATTTTGCCCACATTTCACTTGATCCTACTCGGCACCATCCAGGATGTTTTTTTAAACATCTTTCAGTGCCACCCTCAAGATGCTAGTTTTCTTTCTTGTGCACTAATAAGATGTGCCAGTTGAATGCTTGAAAAGTGTCCAGTGTTACAGATTTGAAAAGGAAAGGCTAGCAGAAAAACTACAAATGCACGGGGTTTAAGGAGGCAGGAGTAATCTCTCTATTGTCACTATGACATTGAAAGTTTAAAATTTTAAAATATGTCATTAAGCAGTAGTAGTTTTTGGATACAAACCTAGGTGGTGGTTGGTTGGTTGTTTTAGAAAAATAGGTCAAAAGTGCTTTCAGTCTGAGGAACCTCTACCTGCATTCAGCTAGCAGAAGGGTCTTGTTATGTGAATCTGGTGTTAGAAGGCGGCTGTTGTGGTTTTTAATTGCACTTCTAGTAATAAAACTTGTTTGGCAATGAGTTTTTATATATCCATAGTTTATTTCAACTTGTGCTTTTTATTTAAAAAGCGTATTTGTGATGTGTTAGGACTCTCTGTTAAGCCAGTTAAATGGTGGAAAGATTGAAACTGCCTGTCTGCATTTTGCAGAAAAGGGGAGGAGGGAGCCAGAGGAAGGGCATTTACAGTTTTAAACCCTTTCAGCTTTTCTTTTCACCTCTTCCTCTTACATCACTGATGCAGCTCCTTCCCTGGAAGACTCATACTGCATATTCACTGACTGGCTACCAGTGTGACAACAAAGTCTTCTTCTTGCTAATAAAATCCCGAGAGGTGACTTTAGTGTTTCGTGGTTTGTGGTTTTTGTTGTTGTTTTTGTTTGTGGGTTGGGTGTTTCCTTCCCTTTCCCTCCCTCCACACACCCGCCTCTCCCCCCTCCCATTGCTGTTGTCTCAAAAAGTGTTGTTTGGAATCAAAGCCATATTGAAGTAGAAGCTATGAAGGGCATCTTTTTTAACTTACGGAGGTGGGTAAGAGAGTTAGGTTCTTTGCTCAAAGGATCTTGTGGAACTTAAAATTCACCAAGAGCCAAGGTAGTTATTAGAAGTCAGGTGTTAAGTGTTTTAGAAAGTTATGAAAATAAAAGAACCTAGCTGTGCAGTTATTGTTGGAAGAGATAGCATGGGATCAGAGGAAGAATACAACTGTTAAAATAGTAAAGTGCCTCAGCTCAGAAGAAAAAAAGTTAGCTTTTCATTAGATCCTATTGTTATTGCTCCACAAACTCAACTCATTTTTCATTTTAGCTGATCAGCATTCTTCAGTTGAACAATCTGAAATGTAGAACTGTGTTTCCTTGCTTTATATGTGTGGTTTTTCTCCAGCAAAGATAGCACACTTTTTATTTCCAGGGTGAGGAATTGGCTCTCCCATAGCAGATAAGAGCTGCAAGCTCTTTGTTTAGCATTTTGCCTTTTTTACGCAGCCTTACAGTTTCTTTCTAGACACCCAGGGTTAATTGATTGAAACAGCCATTTATTTTTAGCTGCGTGTTTCAGATATTTAATTAGTTTTACTGTTCAGGTGTCTGTCAGCCATAAAGACAGTAGTTGAAGTAAACAGTGTATCAAATGAAGTACCTCTCCATGCCCCACAACTGCTTCCAAAATAAGCTGAGAATAATGCTTTACACATTTTGTCTCCTTTAACTCTACAGGCAAGCAAGAGAGGAAGCATGGATTAACATGTAGTGATTTCTAGGAGCTGTTCTCTGCTCAGATTCCTGTGTGCTTGGGGTGACTGACAGGGACATGTGGCTCAAGTGCATCTGGAAATATATCACTGGCAAAATTTGGTCGGGTAAATATAGCAGGAATGGGTTGTCAGGGCAGGAGACTCGTTGTTCTGGGAAAGGAAGTGCTGTCTTTCTGTCACCTGAATAACCATTTTGTATATTTTTGAGACTTGCCTATTTCTTTCAGTGCAACTCAGGTACCAGCCAGATCTGACATACTTGCTGTGTTCTCTTGTCATGTGTTCTTACAGTGGGTGGGAGTGTTACCAGAAATGGTAAAATCGGTAGGAGTAGCCAGAGAACTGATACCAGTATTATCCGATGGTATTTAGATAGCAGTGGCACACACTTTGTTCTAGTTTAAGCCCTTTTTGAAAATAGGCAGGGGCATCAGATGTGGTAAGTAATCTCCAGAATCTTAGGATGTGGTAATAGTGAAGAATCCTGACTTTTGCTTAGGTGCAAAATTGTTTCTAGCCCATATGGTTCCTGAAAACAAATCCCCAAGCCAAATAGAATACCATGACACCACACCTACCCCTGACAAAAATTGGCTGAAAAGCCATATTCTAAAATTCTTATCTTTTGTTGGCAGTTGATACAGGGAAGAAAAGGCCAATTATAAGGCTTTCCTCCAGCAAAAGCTCATTGGCAAAGGTATAAAGCTTCTTGAACCATTGTGATGTTGGTCATATCTCAACACAGATTACACTGTTTGTGCAGAAAATTGAACCCATGGTGTTATCGAGAGTGGCTTACAGAAATCTGTGTAAGCATCGGAAGTGAGGCTGTATTTTATATAGAAAGACATCATTATGGGCAATGACAGTTAAAATTGTAACAGATGCAAGCAGTGGAAAATGAAACAGTAAATTACAAACTTTCTGAAGTTTATCAAGGAAAGTTAGAGATGACTACAGATTGGAGAAGAAAAAAAGCCAAACCAACCCCAAACCCTACTTAAACATCAGTAATAGCTGACTATGCTTTCTCCCTTTCCATGAAACATTAAATAGCTTCATCTGTACCATTTGCAGCATGTTCTTCATTCAGTGGGCTGGTTTTCTTTATATCTGCTTGTCCAGGAATTTATGGAGGATGGAACCCCTGACAGCTTTGTGCATGGTGGCTGCCTGAGGTTAGTTTCTGACTCTTTAGCCTGTCCTGTGAGGTACTTTACACCGTAGTCAGAGCTGTCTGTTGCCCTGTGATGTGGCCCTCTCTATGGTGGGGTTAGCAACCGACAGGTGCTCAGCGTACCACAGGAATGCGGAGGCAGAGAATTTGTGTCCAAGGGCATTGGGGGTAAATAACTGTAGTTGTAAAAGGTGGTGTGCGGGTGCCAACGTTTTCTCTGAGCAATGAGTCTGTTCTAAAATCTACCCCACAAACTTTCATATAGTAAGCTTCAGTTTTTGTCCTCAGAAGTCTGAAGAACTAAACTAATGTTGGAATTTTCTTCGGTGTATAGGAAAAGCTTAGTTTGGTGGAGGGTGCAGCTGATTCGGACTAGTGGCAGTAAAAATAACTTTCTATTGTTACAAGCAGTAAGATAAAATGTGGATTTCTGTTCTTTTAGAGTAAAACCTGCATGACTAAATACAGAAAACTATTCTGTCAGTGTACAATGTTCTTCAGAAATATTTGTGATCCCTTAGGGTTACTTCATTATTTCTTCTGATTGCACCAGGCCCAAACCCAAATACTCTGCTGCTTGTCATGATTTACACAGGGATAAAACCTCACCATTTTTCATTCGCAGAGCGAATTCAAGACTTATTACTCCATTTACTATCTGTGTTTCAAAGCACACCTGACTTGCCAAGGCCTTTTGCAGTGTAAACCTCAGCATATGGAATGTTACATTTAAAAATAAACAACAAGAACAAAACCACACAAAAAATATAAAAGCCTGTAGCATCTTGCTGTTTCACTATTGCCTACATGCATGCTACTTATCCCAGGTGTTCCAGCTTCCAGGAATTGAGGTTTGAAGTCTGACACCTTACATGTCTCTGTTTCTCTTCAAACTGCCTAAAGCTGTTCCTCAAAGCCCTTTTAATCTAGTTCTTTATTCCATTTTATTCTCCCTTTGCTTGGCTCACCCTGAAATTAGAGTGAAGGGGCTGAGCTTCATGTTGCAGGTGATATTTCACATTGAAGGACGCCTCTCTGATCATCTGGTGCTGGTAAACTGTTTGTGTTTCTGTGCATCAACTGTCAGTATGTATGGCAACAAGCTACTTATTTATCAGGTATCTAGTAAAAGAAATCAAGCATAACATATATTAAGAATATATTATCTTTGCATTTAATAGAAGGATGTTGTTCCTTTCACCAACAGTTTTTCTTCTAAATGGCAGGGTTCTGGTATGAACTAAAGGCAAGAAGCTGAGATTGTCTACAGTGCTTTATAAGAATCACTGTGGTATTAAAAAGAATTGCAGTTACTTAAACTTGAAAGAAATCTAGAAAGACCAAAACACAAGGAGTATATTTGTAAAGGGCTTTGAAATTGTAAAGTATTATGTACAATGAAATATGGAGTAGTATGGGAAGGCATAAGGGGGGTGTGTGTTAGTTTGAATAAGCAGAAGTAATGGGGTATCAGTGTATTAGCAGTTTAAATTTCCCACAAACACTTACTGTTTTGGAACATGAAGAAATGTGAACAGAAAGGCCAAGAATTCATAATGCATGGAAAGTGAGCAATTTTCTTTGATGTTAATGAGCAAGATGACTAAATGTCTTTAAAGCTATAGACAATGTACAGATTTCTGTTGCTTATTTTTGTCATTACATACTTCTTGCACCTAGTGCTCTGCAACATTGTAGGGGAACCAAATGTAGATAAGAAATTGAAGCAGGAGGAATAACAGTAGAAAATTAGTGCCAGATTAAACTGGAAGGAAAGGAAAGAGGAAGATTCAGTAATAAATGAAAACCAGAAAAATGCTCAGAGACTGTATTTCTTGAACAATTACAGAAATTTTTGTACCTGCTGCTGTTACAACAGTTAAAACTCTTTCTACAGGAGCTTTTTTATGCAGGGATTTATTCTTGGACCACAGTTCCACAATATAAATGACTTTGCTCTGGATGTGTCTACATGGTGATTTATTCAGGATAACCATAGAATTGCATGTGACTGTGATCTAGCTGTGTTGGTAGGTGTCTTATAAATAGGAGGCTTTTAATCTCTGTAATTATAACTCTTTTGCATTATGTAGCAGCCAGTTGCAACTGTCTGTTGCAATATTGAAATATTGATTAATGTACATTATATATCATATTATATTGCCAATATAAATATTGGTAATATTGAAAGCTTATGACATTCAAGTCTTATTTACTGACAATAAATGCTGAATTATTAACCTGTTCTGGTAATCTTAGCTGTTCAGTTGTATGAAGATGATAGTTGCTTCACTTCAAATCTTCAAACTGTTTTACTTTTTTTAGCTACTAATTCTGGACAGTAACGCACAACGTAAGATGATGAAAGGAGCAAACAGGGACATTTGGGTACATAGAATCTAAGTGGGGTCATAGTTACTTTGTTCTTGACGTACTCTTGAACTGCATGAGAAAAGGG
Organism: Psittacus erithacus; assembly: GCA_009867235.2. Taxonomy (NCBI): domain Eukaryota; kingdom Metazoa; phylum Chordata; class Aves; order Psittaciformes; family Psittacidae; genus Psittacus; species Psittacus erithacus. The sequence goes on along the minus strand of WYDI02034199.1, from coordinate 54,677 downwards.
ATAATGATTGCATTTGTGAGAGAACTTCATGTATAAGCTGAAATTCAACTTTATGAAAGTCAGCTGAAGTATTAGCTTTCAGTCTGACCCCACAAACTTCAACTGCACAGAACTTTCTTTGCTACAACAGACTGCCATAAAATATTTATGCTGCAACCTTTATTTTTGGTTTTGAGAGAAGAATCACTTATGCTCAGAGTTAGCAAAACCAGTGAAAGCAAGGCAAAACTTGGGGTTAGAACATAGACCTTTCAGGTGTACTCTGTAAACGCATAGCTGAAGTATTGTATCTGCAGAAGCTGCTTGAGTTTCTTGTAATACACTAACAAGTACTTTTCCAGAATTTATTTTAGCTTTGTCTTCCATGACTCATGTTCCCTTTTCACCTTTTACTTTCTATTTATGCCTTTTTTTGCTGTCTGTTCCCATGTAAGCCCATTAAGACTCTGATCTTCCATATCAAACTTACAACTTTTATAACTTTTGAATAGGAAACCCCCTGTATTTGCCTGACACAGTTCTCACTTCCCATTCTTTCTGTCCCTTTGCACAGTCAGCGCTGAGTTTTTCTTGGGCTTAACATAAAGGGGCTTAGAAAGGCAGGTGCTTCTGGATTTGAATTTATGAAACTTCCAGACATGGAGTGTCATATGTGCTTCCTCCCCCTTCCCCTGTCATATTCTGTAATGCTCTGTAGGCTGTAATAGGTTGAGTTGTAACATTCATTAAACCATTCCTCACATTCCCTGCTTTGAAAGCTTATCAGGACTGCTTTGATTTAGTTATCTGGAACAAAAAAAGCCGTTTGTGAAGGTTGGAATGGAGCTCTGGAGCAATAATATATTGGAGATCAGATTCAGGTCCCGGTTGTATTATTCCTAGGGATTTGTTTGCCTCTGTACACACAGGAGCAGAGTGGTGTGTGTGGAAGGCTTGCAGGGATGCAAATGGGACACATTTTATTGGGACCTGTAGGGGATTTTCACTGCTTCATAATTTTTCAAAGGTTTGTTACATATCAGGCATCCACTGCCTCTTCTTTAAACCTTTAAATCCCCCCTCTTTTTCCTGTTCTAAAGGTCAGATTTTTTGACAACTGTGTGCAGGAACAAGATTTGTTAAATCCCTTCATTTTTATTCATACAAATATCGGTGTTCAGTGAGCAAGAGTGACCCCAGGATTCAGAGGCACATAAAGCTCAGCACAAGCCTTCCGAACCTAAATTCAATTCAGACATGTGTCTCTTTGGGACTGAACCTGCCATCTGAATATTAACCCTTGGCACTGCACAGGGAATGCGTGGTAGAAATTGCATATCTCTGTGTCATTGAGTGGGCTGGCTTCAGAGGGTGGCTGGTGTCCTCAGCTGTGGAGCTGTGTCGTGAATCTTGTCCTGGATGCTTCCTGGGTGTAAGGCTTAAGGCTTAAAGAGCTGTCATAACTGGACATACCACATTTACTCATTCAGCACTAGTCTGCTCTGGTGAGACAGCAAATGCTTAATTTTGAGCCTTTCCTGTTCTGATGAAATAATGGAGTCCCCAGTGTTAAATCCCCTTGAAGCTATATTTAGTTTGGTTTTATACAGTTGTATGCAACTCAGCTTTGAAAAAGGTAGGAGGTGTACTGCTGATCTTTGGGATGTGAATGAAGAGTAGGTATCCCCTTTCTTTAGGAGTGACTGGCAGTGATTTGCTCCCTGGAGAGCTAGTTATAGGTATTGTTCAATAGCTGCGAAGTCCTTATCCTTGCCTTTTTTCAACTTGGGTGAAGGGAAAAGGTATGGGAGAGGGAAGTTCCTTTTCTTACTCAGAATATCTTCTGTTGACAAAGGCAGTTGACAGACGAGATCTGACAAGTCATACTGTGGTGTTTTATACAATATTGTAAATCATTCTATTGAGCAAAATGCTATGCTGGCAGGGTGGAGTTTTGTAATTATCCATTTAAAAAGATTATGTCATCATAGGGATAGTGCTCAGGGGTTGTGCCTTTTTGTCATCTTTTGGACTTCATATGGAGGTGGCTTTGGAGTGGCCATATGTTTCCTTTGTTTAAGTCTGCTGTAGGGATTGATAATTTTGGGGGGAGGTGGAGCAGACAGCTGCAAAGGCTGGGCAGAATCTCAAGGGCTTATTTCATCACAGTAGGATTCTCCAGAGCTAGTCTCTTGTGCTCCTCAAGCTTACCTGTGCTGTTTACATCTATCTGCACATCTGTGCTAGTTATGAATAAGAACTCTATTCCCTAACCACCATCACTGTGTTTATATAAATTTATGATATGGATTGTTAGATGTGCAGAAGTCATTCTGATTACATAGCATTTTTTTGGCTACAAAGCAGTTTTGTTAACTTTTGTCATGCTGAGTGATGTCAGTATAATAAGCGTCCTTGCACAGTGCAGCTGTGCAGTATATTCAGAAGCTGGATCTTACTGTTCCTTTCCATCACTGCTAGCAACACATTGTGGATAACTTCAAGGATGCTTTTCCTGTGGGCATTTTGTGTATTGATGCAGAATATGAGGCAGGGAGAAGGGTTGTCAGAGTCATTTTCATGACTTAGCACATTTCCTGGGTTTAACACACTTTAGATACCAGAAATGGTTGGACTGTGATCTGGTGTTAAGAAAAATAAAGAAAAATGTTAAATGTTTTAGCAGAGATAACTGTCATCTTGTTTTAATACTAATGTTGTTTGATTGGGATTTTTTAGCTATTACAAAAATGTTTCTTTGGAGATGTTCTGCAGCTAGCCAAGAGTTTCCCCACTGCCTTAGATGTAAAGTGGCTAAGTATGTACAGATTTAGCTGGTTGCTTCTTTCAAAGCTCTCAGCCTCATGATGAAAGTGGCGAGCAGTTGAGGAGCTCCCGGGACTGATCTCTGAGACTGTGCCTGCTTGCTCCTGTTTAGAAAAAAAATCTTGATTCTGTTTGGCTTCAGTGCTAGAACACTGTTTCATTCTTGGGGCTGGCGTTCTGAAGGTCATGGTCTGGAGTATTTTAGTACGCTGTCTGCTAGCCAAGTGAGGTGCATTTAAAGGCTGGCTAATGAAAAACTATTTTGGCAACCGCTTACAATAATGTGTTAACTCATCACCTGTCCTTACTAGCCTCTTTTGGCTGCTGAGTGAAAAAATGTGGTGGGCAAGGATGACTTGAGCTTGACACCAGCGACGTAGAAGCCTGCTTGTCACTGTGCTTAGTGACTATAATGCTGTGTTCTTGGAGTGGGTAAAACCTGCATTGGGCTCCATATTGTCCAGAATGAGAAGGGTTGAGTATTGGGGCTGAACAAAAGGACATACTCTGCTTTCTCAAAATAACAAAACAGTTAACACCACCTTGGAAAAAGACCTGCTCTGTGGAGGAAGCATGTTCAAGCAGCATTGCTAGAATAGCTGAATAGACTGTAGTGGAATCTGTTGAAGATTAACCTTGGTGCTTTATAGACGAGCCAGGCCTTCAGAAGGGTTTGACCTGAGCAGCAATTTTAAACATAAGGTCATCATTAATCAGTCAGAATGAGAGAGAAGGGAAGTAAACACATGAAGTTTGTCCTTCTTGGCGATTGCATTAGGAGACTTTAGTATCTCAAGCTTTTTATTTTTCCTCCAATGTTCAAATTAAATGTGTTCAACCCAGCTTTCTGCAGCCTCAGAAAACTGATGGGGGAGGCCATTTGGCAGGCCTTAAGGTAGCAGCCAACTAAAAAGGCATGAATAAAATTAAATAAAACAAGAGATAATTGCCTTTTGTGTAGATAACCTGGTCTGCAGAGTATTGCTTGTGCTGATAATATAGGCCAGATGTGACTTGAAATAAGCCATGAGAGAAAGAGATTTTTATATGGATAATGAGCTGTCTGTCTGGAAGCCTAAAGGATTAATCTATTAATTTGTTAGAAAGTGGGATGCAGTTTATTTCAGTGTGATGCGTATGTAATTTATATATCTTAAGTAACTTTTTCCTGTGTCTTTGTTGGAAAATGTTTGGGATGACAGCCCTACCCATTGCCCACTGAAAGACTTGATGGGAAGATTTCCTTGGAGTTAAGTAACAATGGAGGCTGATGATGACTGCCTGACTTGACTCATCTCCAGCTTTGTCCTCATTACTTCTCTTAATTCTTTGGAGCTGACTTTTGAAGACCTTTGAAAGGCATCTTGTAATTTTCACTTCCTTTTTGAAATTTCAATCACATTGATAGATCCCTTCTATTGCTAGTAATACATGCCTGTAAAGAAGAATGTAGCATGCAGTCACTGTGTAAATTGCTGCTTAAAGGATAGTGTTCCAGGATTTATGGACTGGTGAATGACCACGTGTAGAAACTAATAGTGAATTTTCTTGTAAGTCACCCATGTTACGCTGAGGTCAGGTCTGAAAAGTTTTTGTTTGGTTCGGGTTTTGTTTTGGGTTTTTTTTGGTGCGTGGTTTTTTTGCTTGTTAGTTTTTGGTTTTTTTAATATCTGAAAATTCAATTTCCATACATAAATGAAATGCTTGGAATAATTGCATAATTCCTGCTGCTGCTCCTGTTACCAGGCACCGGCAGATGTGAAATTCTGGTGCTTGTGTGGGCTTTGAAGCATCTTGTGGTTGAGAGCAGAGAGGTAGTCTTTTGGGATGAAATGTTACCTGTGTAACCTGGGCTGGAAGGAGCAGAAGACTGCAAGTTTCCATGTGACTTGGGGCAAATTGCAGTGATTAATAGAAATCATTGCAAAGAGCTGTCCTGGAGTGGCTGTCTGGCCAGTTAATGGCACTTTAAACAGTGAATGACAAGTTTGGCTTATGCCTGGTGTGAAGGAGGGTGCAACTGTTGTCCTGCTTCAGCAACTTTCAACAATATGCTGGGTGCATGGAGGGTCCCAGACAAATGTAATTAATCAGGTCTGGGGTCTCTGAAGTGTTGACAGAAGCTTTGTGTAGGATACAAAACCAGCTTCTGAAATGCAGCCTCTGTATCACTGGATTAGCTTTGACCAACCAGTAGAGTTTGTAAGAGGCTGAATGGCAATTGCTTGGCAGTTGATCTGCTGCATGGGGTTTTGGTGGTAGTATAAATCAGAATGTTGTGGTTCTGATTGTGGCTGATGAAGCAGTGGTGAAAGTGGGTCTGTGCTCTTCTGTAGCACGTTTTAACCTTAGCTGGCTACTTTTCCGTACTAGGAAAGAGAATGTGGCTGTTCGCTGTGTTGTGCATCCTCTGGTTCTGGATTGCGCTTTGCATTTCACCTGCTGTTAGCTGCAGCAAACAAAAATTCCAGAATTCATGGGGGCTAATAATTTCTAGGTTAACCAAATTTGGCTTCATCATTCTTTGTCTTTTTTCATGTTGAGAGACTTTTCTCACAGTTTTTAGTTTAATCCCTTTGTTTTGGAATGGTTGGTGATATCTGAGCAATAGCAAACGTGGAATCTATCAGGTAGATTACTTGGTGATAGGATTTGATTTTTACCTTGATATGATGGAGTTAGACTTGGTGGACAAGAGAAGCACTCAACTGGCAATGTGGAAAATTACCTTTTTTTTATAGAATGGAAGCAATTTCTTGTTTAAAATTTGGCATTTAAATTTTTAAAGCTTGTATATGAGCCACCTTTGGGAGATGGGAGTGAGGGGAGTGGCTTTCTCTTTTTAATAGGAAAATCCAGTTTAAAGACTGAAATATGTGACCAGTTTGTATCAGCAAAATACTTGTTTTACTACTTTACCATTGCAAGTAAAAATTTCTCTGATCTACTAGTGCTGCCTTCCTCTTCAGCCCCAGATAATTGTAGCATGTCAGCTTTTGTCTGGACAAATACTGGCTTTGGTTTCTTACTTAAGACTAAGTTTTGAACAGAAGGTTAGAATTTAGTTGGTTTCCTCTGTGACAAGAAATGGATTTCTGAGAATTGTCAGTAACCTTCTTTAATTGAAAATGGAGATGTAGGGGTTTTGTTTTGCGCTGAGTTGGGTGTTAATGGAAGATTACTTTTTCAAACTTGGGAATAGGGAATCTAGGTAGACCAAGCACAAATGGCAGAATTAGGGTTTAATAAAGAAGTTGTCCTTTAGTGACCTGAAAACTTCTGCAGCCCGAGATGTTACAACAGTGGAGGTAACCTATTACAGTGCTGGAGGTAACCATTGCTCTTCCTGTGCAGCCAACTTCTATGCAGAAATTTCAAGTTGGTGTAAAGGGCTCTGGGCATACCCACCGACAAGATACAGAGGTGAATTGATACTTAGATGAATGGAAACTGTAAAATCACCTTGGCAGTCTTGTGTCTTAAATTTTGCATTTGAGAAACTTAAGCTAAAGACACCAACATGTAATGTCTTGAGAGGTACAAGGTTGAAAAATACAATAATATTGTGTAGCTGGTTGTAACTCATACTTAATTCTGAGATTTTTGTGAACAGTCAAAATTTCATAATATTGCAATATAGCAAATTGTTCTGCTTTACTGTTTTCTGGTTATTTAACCTTTTCTAACCCAGGAAATTATTGTAGTATACAAACATTGATTAAACTAACCTTCAGGAACTGCCAGTAATGCAGTCATGTGATGTGGCGAATGGAATGTGGCAAATAGCTGATGAGTTGCTGTGAGGGGCATTGGATATGGGCCCTGTGCCTCCAAAAATTAGACAGCCCTATTAAAACAGTCATGCGTTAAATAACACATCACCAGTTCCTTTTGTGTTTCTTTATTCTCATCAGGTGTCAGAAACCATTAGGATCAAAGTTTTCCTTTTCAGTTAGATAATAGGCAGTGTGAAGTGGAGGAGAGTGAGGAGGCTGTGACCAACAGTCCTGTACCCATTAAGGGTACCTTCCTAATTTCCTTTTTTTTTTTTTCTTTTCTCTATTGCTGAACTGAGTCAGTGGTTTGCCTGTGTGCAGCCTGCAGGCAGTAGAGTTAAGTTTTCATTCTAGTTTTGTAGTGTCAATAAGTTGTTTTTAGCACTGAACATGTATTGGTAGGCAGACTAAGTAAATGAAGGGTAAAGTGTGAGATGAAGGACAATATGTAAAAGTAAAGATGAGTATGTATTTCTGCCCTCAAATTAGAATTCTACAGGTGGTGTTTTTCCACTCTTCCTTGAGTTTTTAAAGATTATTGGTAAATTAGATGTTCAAATGCAAGTCATGCAGAGGGTCCTATAATAATGTGTTTATTTATGCATGAAAATACCCATTTTTCTGTTATCTTTGCACTATTGTTGCATTGTGTGCAAGTAATATCCCCACCCCAAACCCCTTCTGTAAGCAGCCACTTTATTCCCCTGTAAAAATTTATCTGTACTTTAAATGTTAATTTGTTTTAAGAGAGAAGGTGAATCTAAAGCACAGCAGCTTTTCTACGTAATACCATGTATAGATTAACTTTTTCCTATTTATCATAGTCCATTTTGAAAGTTAGTATTGAATAATAATGTGTAAACAAAAACATAATGAATGTCTCATTCTTATTCATTAGGTTGTATCCTTTCTTCTCCCTTAGCGGAGAGATGATGAAGTAGGTATTGGTGGGTCATCAAATTGTACATTAATGCTTTCCTCTGATGTCCACTTTGTTTGCGGAGAGGACTGAATGCCTTCTTTTCTTGAATACATAGAGGGATTTAACTAAAACTGCGAAATGGATATTCTTCTATTTTTTCCCATATATACAAGTATTTCTGCTTCTGAATCATGAAGTATTAATTGCTCTGATGTTTAGGACTAGTTATTGCTCACACCATAGTTCAGCGGCAGATTTTCCTAGGCTAATGGGAGCAGAGTAATCTGGGAACAATTTGATAGTTTCTATATTCTGTTATTGGGGGATATGCTTGGATAAAAGTAACAGACATAGAATGAGTAGGGGATTTTTCTTTTGGTGGCTTTTTTGTTTTGAGTAATTACTTAAACTGTGAGGCAGTTGTTTTCTTTATGAAAACGGTCATTCCTCAACACATACTCTTGGAGGGAGGGACTGTACTGCTCATCTCCTGGGAAAAAGTCCTCATATGCCACTTAAGCTATAGAATTGTGATCAGTCTCCAGTATAGAGGGGAATTCATTTGTTTCTAACTGTTGATTATAGTACATTGGGAGTCTGCAAAGCCACGGTTACTGGTTTGCAATGGGTACAGAATGGTATTCAACAATGATTTCAATGAGAATAGTTCACAGGTATCTGGTGACCTATTAAACTCTATTTATTAAATCAAAGTGGAGCTACTGCTTTAATGTATTCATTTTCATAATATTATTTGTACTTCAGTAGTTCTCAGAATCTCCAGGTATGGTTAGGTCAGTTGTTTTGAAGCGCTGAGTGTGTATAAATATTTCAGTTAAAAGTGGCACAGAACAGGCGAGAGAAAGCATTGCTGCCGCTTTACAAATGAGGAACTGAAGCTAAAAATTAACCTTCTCGGGTTCCTTAGGAACTTTGTTGTACACATCTCCAGGAATTATATCCGTATTTCTTGTGGCTCTAATCTGGTGTCAAACTGCAAAGCTAGATTTTTATATGTGGCATGTTGAGGTTAGCTGAAATGAAAAGAGATTTCTTTACTGGCAGTTTTTGCTTCCTAACTTTCATTTTATGTTTGAATTTATCCAAAAAGAGTGAAGAATAGATGATTAAGCCAAAATTCAGACATACATGCTTTTCCACTCTCCTCTGTCCCTGAGATTGAATTTGCTTCTTGTAGAGAAAGGAACTGGAATACAGTTATGGGTATAGGAATTTAGTAACTTTTTTTTTAATATTGCCTAGAAAGCCTTTAATAATCTTATTACTCACAGTGGCAGCAAGTCTTCATGGCAGTGTAGATTTGCAGTCAGTCACTTCTATCCTAAAATATTTCTGTTGTAAAGAGCAGTTATTATTCTGTATTATGTTGTGGTGAACTGTACTGAATTTTTCTGAACCTTTTGGACTGTTGAACATGATTTGCTGGTACAGCTCTGTAAATGCATGATGCTAGAGAAGCAAGTCTCTGAGGACTTGAGCTCCTAAGCAGATGGATGGAGAAGTAGCAGTTCTTTTATAGGCTTTCTCTGCCTTTGAAGTGGAGATGTGCATGGTGGAAATTTCTTTATTGTTAGCAGGTTTGGGGCAGCATCCTTTTTTAGTTGTTTGGCATGCTGATCAAAGAAGGAAATGGAAGTAGTTCTCATGGCTGGAAGGTGAAGACTGGACTCTGCAACAGCTGTGGCTTCTGGAGTAATTTCCTGCTGTCCGGCTCATGCTCTGTATTAGAAGATGACAGCACTGGGCAAACTTGACTCATGAGCTAAAAAAAATCTAAGGTCATCCTGGCATAGACTTTTTGCACTTGTGGTGGGAAGAAAGGTTTTGTGGAGCTTTGACATTATTACTGATAAACTTAGTACTGGAATGGCTGGACCTGTTTTATTTGGGCCATGTTGCTCATTTTGAAGTGATTGGTGTGAGCTAGATATAGCACGGTGTAATACTTCCTTGCCTGCATTTGATTAGTGCTGCCTTGGGGCAGCAGATGCACTGGAGGAACAGTGTCTTGACAAGACGGTTATATCCTCTTCTTGGTAGATGAGCGTGTTAGATGACTTGTGTGGAGCCCTACCTGGCAAAGGCAAAACCAGCACACAGTGCAAGATGCTGGAAGCATCTAGAATTCTAAATATAAATGCTGAATGACTTTTCATTCATTGATTCATATGTAGCCAAGGTCAGGGTGGCTAAAATAACAAGAAAAAGAAAATGGACGTGCAAGATTTAAATTTCAGCGCTACCTTCTGAACCTTCAAAGCCACAGGTATAATTTAAAATTCTTTCTTAGCTACTCAGTATCTTCTGTAAGGTGAATTACACCATTTTGTGTCTGCTGTGGTTTTTCTGTTGGTGTATTACACTTGATGTAAAAATTCAAATGCATTTGGAGAGAGACAAGTCTTATTTCAAGAAATACTCTGGAGTTAGACTTTGTTGGGAATTCAGGTTCAAGGTAGTCATTCTTTCTCCTTGTTTTTTTAACTTCCTCTGTGAGTCTACAGAGGACTTTTGATCCTTGGACTTGTTTAGCATTTTCAGCCATAATTGCTTACACACAGAAAAAGAAGAGGGGGTTGTTCTTTGCAGCTATTGCTGCTTTCATTGGCATGTTCTTACCAAGTGTTTGCAAAGATGATTGCAGCTTTGTCATAAGCAGTAAAGCTGCCTTCTGCTAATGTGGGCATGCCTTTGATTGACTTCAGAGACTGATGCGTAGCTTGGGCTCTTATCATATCTACTTGTCAAGAGAAAGCTCTATCTGATTTCTGCGCCTGATCAGTCACTGAGTGATATGACAGCCCATATGTCTGAAGTGTTGAGCAGCAGGTAAGTGCTGACACTTTGATTGGACAGACCACAGTTTGGGGATTGACAGCAATGTCTGCAATGACGTTGGAAGAGCAGCCAAGAATTTACTTTCAGTGGACAAATGGGATTAGTTACTATGTTTAGCTGACATTAAGCTATAAATTATCTGAAAGGTGGAAAGAGATTCCGTTCAGAGTTCATGTAGAATTTCCATTTGCTAATCTGGTTGCACTGAGTCTGAATGTTTACAAGAGTCGTCCTATACCATATTGTATATGTTTTTGATGGATGTTCTTAGTACATTGTTAGTTATGCCATTCAAAGAACCAAGTTAGAAATTAGGCCTGGTCATCACTGGTGCTGTTTAAAGCCATAAATTGAAGCCCTGAAGGCTCTACATTATATTAGCATTGTTCTGAAAGCATTCAGGTGTTTGCTTTAAATTAGACCACTAAGTGTTCGTGTTGAGGGTTGCGGAGTTTCCATTCCTCAATAATTTAATATTTAATGGCTGTTTAATTCTTTTGTCTTCAAAGTACTTGCACCCACACATTTATTACAGTAATTCATAGGTTCTTTTCAGAAGTGGAATACAGTCTGCCTTGCTCAACTCTCTGTGGAGGAGATGGGTGGCCATTGGTGCTGTGTAGGCCTTTCCAGTGTTACATACCTGATTGTAAGAAATTCTCAGCACTGAGTCACTGTTTACCTCTTAGTGCAATTATCAGCCTCAGCAGTCCTCAGCTTGCATTTTAGGGCTTTTTATTGCTAATATTCAGTCTTCGTCTTCAGCAAAAATAAGTCATTATCTATTCTTTTAAGATAAAGCATATTTGCAAATGTAGCAGAGCTCTCATAGATGTCAAGTTTTTGGGTTCAAACTTAAACAGGGGAAGTTTAGATTGGATATCAGGAAGAAGTTTTTCACTGTGAGGGTGGTGAGGCACTGGAATGCATTGCCCAAGGAAGTTGTGAGTGCTCCATCCCTGGCTGTGTTCAAGGCCATGTTGGACAGAGCTTTGGATGACATGGTTTAGTGTGCGGTGTCCCTGCCCATGGCAGGGGGGTTGGAACTTGATGATCTTTAGTTCCTTTCCAACCCTAGCTATTCTATGATTCTAAGAGCTGGCCTTCAGAGAGATGTTTACCACAATCCATAGATGACAACTTCCTTTTTCAGGTCATAAATAGACTTTTGCCTCTTAATTCACCTTTATGTGATTTGTGAGTAGAAGTTTGGGGGTGTTGTTTTCTGGGGTTCTTTTTGTTTCCTTGTCTAATAGGCTATATTTTATTCATTTAAGTGACCTCAGTCAATAAAGTTTTCTGGTATTGCTTTTTTAATTTTGTTAATTTGTCCTTAACTAGCTCAGACAGAAAACAGACTGAAGATATTTCAGCCACTGAAGAATATACAGTGAATAAAATAACTGTTGGCTTTACTAAAAAAGGTATTTTGTTAATTTATTTTACCTATTGCTGTTTGTACAGGAAGCTGCTGACTAGTTTAGTGCAATAAGCGTCGTACAAATTTTGTTCTAAGCTGTTGTGTATGGCTGCTTTGTCAGTTGTCTTTTAATTGTGCAGCCGCAGTTCCTGTTTGAAGTGAATCTTAGGAGAGGGAATTCGGTATACTGCTCTGCAGGCTTTGCTGGCAGGCCTTTTGTGTGGCAAAGGTTTACAGCTGGAAACGGCCAAGTGCTGATGGTTGCTGTCTTAGAGCTGCCAACTGCTTTGCACACGTGATGTTTTTGGGGTGGCTGGAAGCTGTTTTTCTCTTATAGTGTTCTCTTTTGTTGTAACTTTAGTGCACTTTTTCTCACTATTTTTCATGTAGGTTAAATTTTGGTGTGCATTATGGTTTGAGTGAGGATTCCTGTGGAGAGGTCACCTGGAGCAGCTGCATAGGAAAGAAGGAAAGAGGCTGTTTGTGCTTACAGTGTGCAGGTGGCACTTCCTTGCTGTATGCACTTTGATGTATCCATACAGTGCTGATGAAAACTTACTTCAGGAAGAGTCTGTTAATGAACTAATTTAAAATTTGGTATGTTTCAGGGTGCAACAACTGTAATTCTGGTGTTAGTGTACCAAATTTTATAGAGGTTTTTTTGCTACATTATCTGATTAATGTGGTATTCAAAGTAGTCCAAATTGTTGAGAAAGACTGGAATTTTTCATTCAGGTCTTTTCAGTTATTGGTTACCTAAACTTTTAGTTATTCAGACAGACTTGAAATTAGAAATAACATGCATGTGTATTACCTTTATATTTTTTCCTGTGCAGAGCCTAGTGATTTCCTCTGCAGAGAGATAAACTCTCAGATCCCACAGGTTTAAAGCAATATTTGCTTTCAACCCTCAAGTCAGGTTTGGCATAAATAAAAAAATGGAAGGCTAGACCAACTGTTCACACTCTAGTGCTAAAAGGAAAACTAGGGAAAACACAATTCTCTGAAAGGAAGCAGGAGACCTGGTTGCCTGGAACATGGAGAATGCTGAGGTGCTCAAAGAATTTTTTGCCTTGGTTTTCCCTGGCAAGTGCTCCAGCCACCCTGGCCGAGTGTGGGACTGGGAGGATGAAGAGCTGTGCTTGCTGCATGAGAAGATCAGTTTCAAGACAATGTAAAGAACCTGAAGGTGCACAATTCCATGGGACCTGATGAGGTGCATCCACGGGTATGGGGGAACTGGCAGATGAAAGTGGCTAAAACACTGTCCATCATATTTGAGAAGCTGTGACTGTCCAGTCAAGTTCCCATTGACTGAAACAGGGGAAACATAACCGCCTTTTTTTAGAAAGGAGAAAAAAGTAAGTCCTGGGGAACTACAGGCCTGTCAGTCTTGCCTCAGTGCCTGGTAAGATCGTAGAGCAGATCCTACTGGAAACTGTGTTATGGCACATGGAAAATAAAGAGGTGATTTGTGACAGTCAGCATGGTTTCTCTAAGGGCAAATTGTGCCTGACAAATTTGGTGGCTTTCTAGAGTGGGGTTACAGTGTTGGTGAATAAGGGAAGAGCAACTGACGTCTTCTACCTGGACTTGTGCAAAGGTTTGACACTGTCCTGCATGACATTCTTGTCTCTGAATGAGAGAGACATGGATTTGATGGATGGACCACTCAGTGGATAAGGAATTGGCTGGATGGCTGCCCTCTTTAAGAGTTGCAGTCAATATTGTGATGTCCAAGTGGAAACCAGTGGTGAGTGGTGTTCCTCAGGAGTCAGTATTGGGACCAGCACTGTTCAGCATCTTAGTCAGTGACATGGTAGAGGGATTGAGTGCACTCTCGGCAAGTCTGCTGGCTACACCAAGCTGTGTGGTGTGGTCAACATGCTGGAGGGAAGGGATGCCATCTGAGGTGACCTGGACAGCCTTGAGAGATGGGCCTGTATGAACCTAAAGGCTAAGTACAGGGTCCTACTCTGGGTCAGGGCAATCCTAAGCACAAACACAGGCTGGGCAGAGAATGCATTGAGAGCAGCCTTGAGGAGACACAGCTTTGGGAGCATTGATTGACAGGAAGTTCAGTGTCGCTTGGCAATGTATGCTTGCATCCCTGAAAGCCAACAGTATGCTGGGCTTCATTAAAAGAAGCGTGACCAGCAGGTTGAAAGAGGTGATTTTTTCCCCTTTACTCTGCTCTTGTGAGACCCCACCTGGAATACTGCCTTCAGGTCTGGGGCCCATGAAACAAGAAGGATGTGGGCCTTTTGGAGTGAGTCCATAGGAGGGCTGTGAAGTTGATCAGGGGACTGGAGCACCTCTCCTATGAAGACAGGCTAAGAGAATTAAGCTTGGTCAGCCTGGAGAAGAGAAGGCTTCAGGGAGACCTTATAGCAGCCTTCTAGTACCTAAAGGGGGCCTAAAAGAAAGTTGGAGAGGAACTTTTTAGAGGGGCATGTACTGATAGGGTAAGGGGGAATGGCCTTAAACTGAAAGAGGGTGGATTTAGATTAGGCATTAGGAAGAAATTCTTTACTGGGTGGATGATTAAGCACTGGCACAGGTTGCTCAGAGAAGCTGTGGCTGCTCCATCCCTGGCAGTGTTCAAGGCCAGGTTGGATGGGGTTTTGAGTAACCTGGTCTAGTGGAAGGTGTCCCTGCCCTTGGCACGCGAGTTTTAAGCTTTAGCACTTAAGCAGTACTGCATAAGAATAATCATGTAGGCAAATGCAGTCATTTCATGCGTGACCATTTCAAAAGACCCTGAAACATAGACAGTTGCAAGTGTAAGAGGCAAGAATTTTCACTGAGTCAGCTCTTCTCTGCAGACACTTCTCACTTAAAGCCTTGTGGATATCAGCTCAAGGCAGTAGGTGAGACTTAAGTAGTAAATTAATGTTCCCTTTTGTCCCTCTCCTTAGGGATCACTTGATTATTTTGTTTATTTATTTATTTTTAAATGGAAGAAGGCTTCTTCCTGCACTTCCAGTTTTACCCACTACCTCGCACTGGCAGTAAATAGCCTGCAAAAAAGTCATTTGCTGGGGGATTGTTTTTCTGTTTATTGGAGGTGACATGAGCAGTGGGGCAGCGGCAAAGAGGCCTTGTTGCTATTGCTAAATATACATCCCTGACAGTCTGATAATAGGTTCCAGGAAGTTCAGTGGAAAATTAAAACAAAGCAACATTTATAGCTGATTGAACTTGAAAAGCAGTTTTCATGTTGAATGGCAAATATGTGGACTTCAGCATTCCAGGAGACTGATGCAGCTCCACTGGATGGGCCTGACCTTGTGTGCAGAATGGACTGTGGACACAGCAGCAGGCAGAATGGTTTCATCTATAGAGGACTTCATGGAGAGGAAAAATTTGCTATCGTGCACAGAAATAGTTCTCACATATGTCTATATTTATACAATGTCCACAGGTCTGAATAGCATCTTTCGTATGAGGGCTTTTGCAGCCTGTTAGCACTACAAGAATGTCTGGTACTGGGACCATCTTTGTCCCTGCCAAAATGCTAAAAATACCCTGCCATCTACCCCCCTTCTAAAGCTATAAGCAGAAGTGTGTTTTTATTGGTTTTATAAAATAAGGTGAAAGCTACAGATTGTGTTCTTGGCAATGGTAGCAGAGTTTGCATGTAGAGGGCTATATTTTCAATGGCTTGCTTCCTGCATTTAAAAGATCCCAAACCCTAAAACTCCAGAAACAACTTAGGAGGTCTTTAATGTGTAGTTGGATTTTGTTATTTTTGATTTATGAAGGCCAAACACTTCTAGAATGAAACTTAGGAAGTAGAAGACGACTAGTTTCTTGCTTACAATATTGTCAGCTGCATCACCAGAGTTACAGCTTTCACAGCTAAAAAAGCAAACCCCAGGTTGGATGGCTGTCTTGCATGAAACCCATCTTCTAAAAGTAGATTTGATGAAGACTGCCTTATTTAAGAGAACCCAGAAATAGAAATTTTAAGCGAGCTACTGCAGTTTTTGAGTACGTATTTCAGGTTGGACTAGAGCGCATGTGAAAAGATGACTAATGACTGCCATTTGGTCAGAAGAGTATAAGGTTTACTACTTTGTTTCTTTTGGCTGGTACTCTGCCTCAGAGTCTGCACATTCAGTATTAAGGGCATACGTAGGTGAAAACATGCCAAGTTCTCTGGCCTCTTGCAATCTTAGAAGTTTGGCGCATGTTGCTTTGCTGTTGGACTAACTATAGTGGTGTTTAAGGATAGCTTAATGTGAATGTAAAACCTTTAAACCTGGGGACAGATATTTACTATTTCTCAGACTTTTCATTTGTTTTTTTTATAATGGTAATTTTTAATTGTGAGATTGAATGTTGAGTTTTGCAGGGTTTTAAGTATTAAACTCAGTATGTGTTAGTTTTTAAATCAGCCTTTCTAGAGTTAACATACATTAAACACTTATGTGACTATTTTGGCTATCTGGTTGCTTGTCCTGAAAACTATATGCAAGAGTCTGCCTATATCTGAATGTGCATTTGGAATGTAAAAAGTTTTGTCCATTCCAAAGTAGCATGGTTCACTGCACAAAATTTCTCCTTGAACATCTGAAATGGTTTTAGCTGCATGGCCCCTAGTATACCTTCACTTCTGAAAAGGTACACTGGGACTGGAGTTACTGGGTTGCTGAGGGCTAATGGAGTATGAAACCTGCGCACATTGTATCTTGTTGAATCTCGATTTTTCTCTTCTTTGTTTCTCCCTTAAAAACAAACAAAAAGCTCCCAAAGTCAAGCAAGGGTGTGAGCTGTGTACTTCCTTGCTGCCAGATTTTTTCGTGTCAAAGAGCAGCGGATTGTTTACAAATACAGAAAATGCCACCTCCATCTCTGTTCAATCCTGCCTCTGGAAGGGTTGGATGGTACACTTAGTGGATCTCTTCTCATCTGCTCAGCCGCATGTGATGCGGTTCCACTTTGTGTTTGTGGGTGTTTAGTTTATAAACTTGGAGAGACTGGCACCGTTCCCTCACATCACTTACATGTTAGTGTAACACAAGTTCAGGACTTTTCCTGTGTCATATTTAATGCAGTGGTCCATTCCTGTTCTGTCAGTCATGAGCCAGTTGCTTCCAAGCAGGTGTACTGTATTCAGCTCTGTGCTGTATCCTCGCTGAGTTTTTGAGGCTGTTGTGCCTGGAGGATCTGCTGTGCTCTTAATAGCTTGTGATGGGACTATACTCCAGTTTAACCTGATCTCTTTTTTTTGAGGGTCTGGGGTTTTTCAGTGAAGGCAGGGAGTATTGCTGACTCAACTCACTTTTCCATCTAATGTTTTTCCCAGCTAGGTTCCACGGTGCAGCTGTTTGACTCTTGTAGCTTCTGTGGCACTCTGAATTAACTGTGAGCTGTAAAAAGCTACTCCTTTTTCAGCACTAAACTACAGCTACATTTGCAGCAGACCAAGATTGACTTCTGGAATTTTTGTGCTAGTGATTAGGGTTGATGTTCTTGCTTGTCAATGAGGGTGAGGCCAGGGCCCTTACTTTAGGATCTTTGCCAGTGTTACGATGAAATGCAGCACTCTGTCAGAAAATCGGTTAGTTTAGTTATATCAGTTTATTTCTATGTTTCAGTTTAACACAAACACTGTGGAAAGGGCTTTCTCTCTGTTTTTAAGAACTCCTGTTTGTAATGATCATTCTTGCCAGGAATAAAGCAAGTCAAATCTGTTGGAGTCTGTCATCCTTTTTAACCTCAGTGCAATGGGTTACCTTTTCAATTCCGCTGCTGCTCTCATCCTCTCTAAACACAGCTCTTTTTAGCTGTTAGTTCCACAAACTCATTTAGAATGAGTAATTTGTTATGAGTAATGAGGTGTGTGGTTTTATGTGAAAGAAAACAAATCGGCCGCTGTGCAAGCCTTTCAAATTCCTGAGTGTGCTTGGAGGGGTGGGTTACAGGACAAGCAGATAGTGAGTGAAAACAACTCTGCCGGGCTCAGCTGCTCAAAGTAGTTGTGGTGGTGTGTGTTTATTTATGAGCCTGTCTTTGCTGGGGATTCGCTGCCCTGTATCCTGGTAGAGAAGACTCACAGGCAGAATGAGGAAGCCCTCATTAATCTTCATGCTGTTGTTTAGAATTTCTTGTGCTGCCTGCTGTGGTTCCTGTTGGAGCAGGCACTGGCCTCTCACAGTGAATTGAAATGGCTAAGATTAATATTAATCCCTTTAATACTGCAGCTCATGATATAGTCATTAGGTGACTTGGAACTAATCCTGCCCACCTAACTAGTGTGATTTATTAAATACACATGGAGGATTTAGTGTGAATGCAGCTTGGTGGAATAGGCATCAAATAAATACCGCTGTGTATCTGTGTTAATGCTGGCAGATTGGGACACAATTGCAGAACAGGCTAGGAAGAAACAGGAGTGCAAGGGATACTTACCATACGGTTCAATGGTGTAACTTTTTGTGGATTAGTAGTAATGATTTTTCTAGCTGGACACAGCATGTGCCAAGAGGCAACTGCAACTTAAATGAGGCTTAAAAAATAGAATTAAGAGATTGGGAAGAGCACAGATACATTTATACACTGCACTCAACAGCAGAAATTGCTCAGCGTCCTTGCTGTGCTGTGAGGAAACAGCAGATCCTCTTTGTTGTCTGCTCTGATCCTCCCAATGCAGCATGGAATTACCATCCCGTCTGCAAACATTCAAGAATAGAATAGGAAGACAGTTAATTAGTACTAAGCTAATGAGCATTAATCTGCTATTTCAGAATAACAGAGGTTCCTGTTAACAATGGTTTGTAAAAATAGCTGACTTTTTTCCTTACGTGCATTATAGAGGTCTCTGTGGCATTGTTTCTGATGGGTTATTTACTGGTTTTGATTGAGAAAGGGTTGTTTAAAGAAACTTGAGTAGAAAACAGTGGTCTAGGCAAGGGGTGTCTGTGTATATTGCTCTGAAGAGATGAATTCCTGACCTCAGCCCTGGTGACATGCCCATTTCAACATGGTAAGGAAGAGAGATCGAAAGTAAAGCTGATCAATTTCTTGATGCTGGTAAAAGATTGTGAGAGTTTAGGAAATGATCCAGGTTCAGTCTGATCAGTGCCTGTTAAAGCTGACAGGCTACAAAGTGCTGCACTGTGAGCAGTACAGGTTTCTTTGCTTATTCTAAAAGAAACCTTAGCATGAGCTAAAGAGGTCATGCAAAATCTGACAAGGAAAGGTTAAGATCTGTATGTAAGGTTTTAAGCTGTTTATGCCTATCATTTACTTTTTGCACTTTAAACCTGTTTAGTTAAAAACACGCAATATGAAGCTTTTCTTGAGACTGTTTCTTTTGAGATGCTTTCAGTCACTCACTCTAATATAAAAATATGACCCCAACATGGCTGGACCAGTGGCATTTGACAGGGTGGGCAGTATGTTTTGGCCAGATTAATTCTTCCAAAAATGTGGTTCAAAGGGGCAGTTTTGTTAAACCAGAGCTGCAGGCTGGAGGTGCAGAACTGGATGTGAGGGGCAGAGCTTGCTGAGCTGTGCCTTACACAAATGCAGAAATGATTTATTAGTAAATTTTATTTTTCACTTAAAATTTCAGAAAACGAGTATTTGAACTGAAGAGGCATTGTCTTGGTGGAAGGGAGACTTGCAGTTTGTCCTACTGACTTCTTTAATATTAATAAGTACAGAAAATTGCATTTGAAGTTGAAATACTTACCTAGGCAGAGATGTGGAAGATGTCTGTTTAGTATCAAACTGACGTTTAACAGAGTAGTCTTTCTGTGCAGTGAGGCAGGTATTACTGAATACTTGCTGACTCTGGGCCAGTTTGTTGCTCGAAGTATCAGTCTGATAACATTGGTCATGATAGCCATAAGTTCTTGCAGCAAGATTATTTTTTTTTTTTTGCCTTCCTGCTGTTCCTGAGCCTTATTAACCATACTTTTTCTAGCCAGGTATTCTGCTTCTGCAATTTCTCTATCCACTTGGTTGGTTGGTTTTTAGTTTTTGTACCTGACGTTTCTTCCCAGCTTCTAAGACTTCTGTTTTCGGACTGGTTCTTCTTTGACACCTAACCCAATTCTGACCATATTAAGATCTGTGTTGCTAGGATGTTAGCCTTTTAGAGGGGATGTATGAAAACCTAATGGTATTTTTCTTACCTTTGTCACTTGGGATCAGAATATGAAGTTATCTGGCACTTAAAGTGTGATCTGTTTTGTTTTGAACCATGTAATAGAAAGCCCAAAATGCATAACTATGGTGGCAGCAAATAATTTTTCAGTGAGATGAGTTAAAATGTCTGGCCTGTTTCGGACAGGGAATGGGACTCTCTGCTTGCCTGTTCAGTTGTCTTTATCAGTCAATGTGGGAATACAGCTGTGACTTCTCATAAGAGATGCAAGGTCATGCACTAGTTCTTCAGAGACCATATACAATTTCTGATAGAATAAATCTGGTTGTAGCTAAGGAAATTCAAAGTATGCTAAATATGAAGCTTTCTGAACTGTATGGTTAGGTCTCGTATGTTTAGGGGTTTTTTGTTGGGTATTGTAATTGGTTCTGAAATAAGATTACCTGATAAAAAATTACAAGATTGTCAAAATAATTGCTCTCCTGTTAATGATTTATTAAGCCAATTTATGTTGATTTATTTTTGTATTTATTTTGTTTTTTACTGAGTAATAATAATAGATCCCTGACATTTCTGTTCTTTCTTCTCTGACTTTGAGGTACCTTCTCCCCAGCCTCACCACAAGCCTCCTCCCTAGCACTGCTACAGCTCTGCAGTGGCTAACTGGACAGTGCAAAAGATTTATCTGGGAGACAGTGAAATTCCAGTATGCATAGGAGGATCCATGTCCACGTCTCATGTCTTCCGGATTGCTGAGTTGATTGTTACTTTGAAAACTTACTAGAAAGCTAAGAAACTGCTAGGACTTATTCCAGGAAATTAAAATTTTTATGTAGAGCAGAGCAAGATATATAATCGCTGCTTTTAAAAAGTCTCATAATGAGGAGGCAGGAAGGGTTTTTTGTTAGCTTACCTGGTGGCTGTTCATGGGTTAGTCATATTATTTCTGAGATGGTTGCTTAACTTGGAAAAGACTACTTTAAATAGGCTGCAGTTGTGATTTCTGTTAGTCTGTGAAAAGTGCTTTGTTTTGTCCTCTTTGCTTGCTGTCCAGATAGTGCACATTTGTATACGCTTGTTCCGTGGTTGCGGAGCTATTTAGAATACAGCAAAGCAGAAGTCTGGGGTTTTTGTTTTGTTTTGTCTTTTTTGTGAAATGCAGCATTGACTAAGCATGTAGTAAGGGTAACAGCATGGCTCAGTGACGGATGATTGCCTCTTCGTACAGTTAGGGCAGATGTAACTCTTAGCTGGATTCTGTTAGAATGTCATCATACATTGATTTATGTAGTAACAAGTAAAATGTGAGGGTCTGAGATTTCTTAAATGCTTCTCACCACTGATCTTCTAAAATAAATAAATGCCTGTAAATTCAGTTAATAAATAATGTGTAGCATTTTGAGTAAAATTATTCAAAATTGAATCAAGTCTAAAAATACAGGGTTTTGTTTTCTTTTAGTAATCTTAAGAACTTGGTTTCTTTATAAGCAAGGCAGCTGCTTACACTTTCAAGAACTGGAAAATATAATGGACCACTTTCCGCAAGATAATAATTACTGAAGGAAGAAAATGTCAAGGTACTACAAAAGCTAATTTCAAAGTTAAGATAATGTCCATCTTCTTCTTTCTAAGAGTTCCATTTAATGCCTGAAATTCCTGAAATGAAAAGAACACTTTGGGAGCTTTCCTGGATGGCATAATTAATAATAAATATTCTTATCTTGAATCATAGGTCAGTTTCTAATTCATTCTGAAGTTTGTCTTGCTAGGCAGCCACGTTAATCGTCATTCATGTGCATAAGGGAAAGAAGAAAGACTGCAGAGTCTGATATGCTAATAAGTAATTTCCCCCCTCCCCCTTGTATATTGTATGAGATATCCTGAAAAGAACAGCTGAATAAGCTTTCCAATCTATTTCTGGTGTTGATGGCCTCAAATATTGGGAATCATGAATAAGGCCTTTAAGTCATGGGATCTTTGATAATTAATTTTAGAATTATTTAAAAGCATTTGAGGTTTGCATTGTTGAGATTTCATTTTTTCAAGTGGCCCTCTGTAAATCTATCATTGGCAGAAAACTAATCCTGGTAATCACAGGATTCTCTTTGGAGCTGAGCGCTTAAGAAACATTTTCAGTAGCATGGCTGTGAAGGTAGAATTGTGAAAGTTGCAGAATGGCTGCGGGTGGACGGGGCCACTGGAGGTCATCTGGTCTAGTTCCCCTGCTTAGGCAGGGCCACCCAGAGCTGGTGGGTCAGGACCATGTCCAGGTAGCTGTAGGCTATCTCTAGGGATGGGGACTGCACAACAACATACTATGAATTATTGGAAGTTACCCACCCCTGCCCCCAAGTCTGGACTTCCACTGTATCCTACTTATAATCAAGTTTGTCATTGGCACTTAGTGGTCTTTTAAGGGGGTTTTTCATGGTGTGTGGAAATAATTTTTTTTTTTCTTTTTAAGAAATCTTTTTATCAGTTTCTTAGCCAATGTCTTACAATATCCAGTACAGAAAAATGCTAGATTCTAGGTGGCCCTTCTCTCTAAGACAGAGAGGAATTTCTTATTAGGGTCTGTAGCTAACTACAGTTCTGTAATCTTTGAAATTCAAAGATTAGGTGCAAGCAGTATATTGCTTGTGGGAGCACTGTGGTAGATAGTTGAGGCAGGAAGTACAAGTCACTGTCAGTATATGTAAAAGACTATAAATGAACGCCTGACTGCAATTCAGCTAGAGAAAATAAACTCACAAAGTACTTTTACTTTCATGTGATATGACTGAGGGATGCATCATGTCTGTTTTACTTGGAGTCTTGGTTAGTTGTATTGGAAAAGGGCACTGGGGAAAGAAGGGTGTTGGAGTGGGGGGTTTATTGGTTTGTGGGTTGGTTTTGGGTGTTTTTTTTGTTTTTTTGTGTTTTTTTTTTGTTGTTTTTTTTGTGGGTTTTTTTGTGGGTTTTTTTTTGTTTTGTGGGTTTTGTTTGGTTGGTGTTTTTTTGGTGGGTTTTTTTTGTGGTTTTTTTTGTTTGTTTTTTTTTTTTTTAATAAAGTTGGTATGTCCATTAATGAAGAGAATTTGGAACATATTAAGTAAGTATATTAAGTAAGTACTTAAGGTCAGCTGCAAAGTCTCTTATGTAGCCAGGGTGAAAGCAAGTGATTACCTTTCTTTAAGGGTTTTTTTGTAACCTTTTAAGTTAGTTTATGTAGTGAAATGGATAGTGAAAACTGATGTAGTGATTTACTCTAATCTATTCACTAGTTCCTGTCAAGGAGATAGAGCTAGAAAACGTTCCTTATGTACTGGAAGAGAACTTTGTGGGCATTTGGGAAATAGAGGCAACAAAAAAGGTAAAACCTGATACAGTTAGTCAAGATCTTCCCCACCTGCCTTCTTTTTAAATATGAACGCATAGTAGTTCCCTTTTGAAAAGGCAGAAATTCTGTGTCCCTACCTGGCGCAGTGTTGGGCATACTGGAAATGACAGTAATTATGTGTCTGCTTCTGCTTCAGAGATTTTGTCTGCCAGCTTTCTGCTTCTCCTCGTGTAGTTTGGTCAAAAATGTTTTGAGGAGAAGAAAGTGTTATTTTATATTTAATCTACTGTCATTTGCTAATTATCTCAAAAAGGTAAGTGTAAGTGTTAGGTTCTCTGTGCCTGTCTTTTGACATTGATAACCCCTCTTGAGATCTGTCCTTTCTGTGAAGATAAATCTTTTCCTTTTTTTTTTTTTTTTTCCTGCCATTCTGTAACAGAACAGTCTTTGGTTAGAATAAAAGCCCCTGCTACAGGTACAGATTTTGTTGATCTTTTCCATGCAGTCTGCTAGTCATGGAAATAATTTCCTAAAACACTGATCTGGCTTTCCAGTAGCATGTTGGAGTGTGCCATTCCCTCCTCCTCCCGTCTTTATGCACAAACAGAAGAGATCATAGCCTGTCATTTCTGAAGCTTAGAAGTGGTTTTCTAACCATAGTGTCCTTAAGCAGTTGAAACGTCTATGAGAATCATCCGCACCATGAGGTACTGTATTCTTTCCACTGTTGACTCCAGAAGATTGAAGTCCATTTTGCTTGTTCCTTTTGCAGTCCATTGCTTTCACGTACTTTCTTTATTGCACAGCACCGTAGCTGTAGTCTTCTAAAAATATGTAGGTTTATTTAGTCTGGAATAGGCTGAGTGAGGCCTAAGTGCAGTCTTCCACTTCCCAAAGGAGGATCACAGAAAAGAAACGCTTCTTCTCAGAGGCGCCAAGAGATCCATAGTTGTGGGCACAGGGGAAGATTCTTTCTAGAGAAAGTTAAATACTGGGACGTGGGAAGAGAGAGTGATATCCCTATCCATGGATACTTTTAAAGTTTGACTGAACAAGGCCTCGAGCAGCCTGATACATGTCCAGAGAAGTCCTCTGGATGAACAGAAGGTTGGAGTAGTTTACCTCCAGAGACCTCTTCCAATCCAAAGCCTTCTGTGCTGGTTGATCTTTGTAATTCTTAATCTCCACTGTCTAGCTATCTGTGATTAGCTAAGTGCTGTCTGTTTGATCAGTTGATCTTTAAAATCTGTGTGTGTGCAGGCATGTACACACTCGTTCACTCTGTGCAGTTCCTCTTTTTATGTACTTGGATGGCACAGATGTCTTCAGTGTCAGCTCAGGTGACTTTTCTGTTGACCTGTCTAGTCTTAAACAGTGGAATCAATTCTGCCAGGCCATAGGCTTGACTTTACAGTATGTTCCAGAAATGCCTGAGCAGGGAAGGGAAGGACTACTTCATTCCATTTCCTCCACACACACCACACTCCCCCCTTTGGCACCTCATCTGTGCTTGAAATGTGAAGTGAATCTGAAGGATTCTGCAGTTCCCTAGAGCATGTCATTGTCCATTTGAAGGAACCTAGCAGGTGAAGCTAATATATAAGGAACATTTCTTTTTTTCCGACTCTCTCAAATGCACGCAGTTGTGGATGTTTGTACTCAACAGAGCCAGTGTGAAATTCAGTCACAGCCACAGCATGTGTTCCAATTTTCCAGGGAAACTTTCTCCCAGCTGTGAGTTAACCCTTTCTCTTCTTTCTGCCTGTTCAGCATTTTGGGAAATTTCAGTGAACAGTTTCTGTGACCAGGGAGGCTTTGAGAGCTGGAAGAAGTGTTAGATCTCAGTGGTCATATTGGGAAAGGAAAGAAGATTAAGTGATGTTGGGTGTTGATATGATGTATGTAGGAGATTTTTTTAAAATTAGTTTCTTTAAATCAATTGAGACACTTGTGTTTTTGCAAACTTTATACAATCCCAGCACTGCTTCATTTTTGCCCTGTGCTAGTGACAAATCTTCACTGAAGTTAAACTGCTGCCAGTAGTCTGTAGGTGCAGCTTACCTGCTGTGAGAGCTGCCATACTTTGCAAAGGCTCTTACCCAGGTAAAGCTGTGTTCATTTTAGGAATTTTGCCATTCTAGGCTTAAATTATACTCTTAGGGAGATGATACAGATGCTCTATTGACCAGGGCTAAAGGGTGTGCCTTCCCCCCACATCTCATAAGCAGACTGTTGTGCTAAGAGTGAGGGTTTCCTGTTTGTGAAAGGAATCTTCTGAGTATATTCTTGTTTCAGTTTCACAGTCACTTGTTAAGAGACCAATTATAATGAGGAATAAATATTTTTGACTTTATTTCTCTGCATGAGAAGAGCATGTCTCAAATTACATTTTTTGAATTGTCAGTATGTCCTTATGTAAAAGAAGGAAGCTTCCCATTAGTGTATAAAATGAGCCTGCTGACTTTCACTCAAGAAGGAATGTATTTTGCATTCCTAGATTCAAAATTCTAATGTTACTGTGGTAAACAGCACTCATCTGTAATGTAAACTAATTCCAAATCACTCAACAGTGTTGAGTCATATTTTACACCACTGTTTGAAAAAGCATTGCCACGAATGTGGAAAATAATGCGTACTCAGCACTGCCCGTAATAATCATCATGAGGCAGAGGGTGAGTAAAAGAGTTGTAGAGGGGATGTGGTACTTTGTAGCACACTGTCTTCAGCTGCTCTTTCTCTTTGGCCATATTAAGTTATGTTGTGGTTTGCTTTGCCCACTGCTGCTCTTTTCACTCATTTCTCTCTTTGGATTCTCTTTGTACTGTGATTCAGTCCTTCACAGAGCAGAAAAATGACATCTTCAGACTGCCTGCTGCCACATCACAGCAGTTTCAATTGGAAACTTAAAAGCTGAAGCAGGTGCTGGAAACTCTATTCTCCCTTTGGTCTGATTCATTGAGCGCCAGCCTTCAGTGGAGGAATGGGGAGGAGAATTGATTTTGTGACTAAAATCTTGGCCTGATTAATATTTGCAGTGCTTCAGACAGTAGTGTGAAGGCTCCATAAATTAACTCTGAACTTTGTGGAGTGGTTGCAGTGTGACTAAGAGGGATTGTTCTAGATCTGAAGTTGCGACTTAGGACCAAGGTGCTGTTTGTTTGATGACATATCTGCAGCAGATGCCATACCTTTTTAAGAGAAGACAGGAGCAACATGTTCTGCTTCTGCCAGCTTTCTGGAAGTCCCTAAATGTGGTAAACTTGTGGGGGTTTTGTTGTTTTTTTTTTTTTTCTTCAGTCACAGCTTGAGTCTGCAGCTTCTGTTTAGAAGACCAATCTAGAAAATCATTAATGTTTTTTAGGGATAATTCTGGAACGAGCTCCTGCTTTGTATTTTATTATTGCTGCCACTAAACAGTAGATCTGGGAAGGGAAACTCTTCCGTTGGTGAATGTTAGAGTGGATATATTAGTGATGTACAACACCAGAGTTGCTTTTGTTTCTGGTAAGTGCAAGGAAGAATTGGAATAATTTAGGTAGGAAGAGACCTCTGGAGGTCATCTCCTCCAAACCCCTGCTGAGAATAGGACCAGCTTGGAAATGAGATTCAGCCAGCTGAATTCTGAGTATCTCCAGGGATGGAGCTCCCACAACTTCTCTCAGCAAACTGTTCTGGTGTTTGACCACCCTTCTTTAGAAAATGTCTTTCACAGTATCCAGTCGGCATTTCCCTTGTTGCAGCTTGTGTCCATTGCCTCTCATATTCTTCTTCCATTACTTTATTCCTATTAGAAGAGACTCTCTTCCTAAAAGTGTGAGCAAATGTGAGAATGAAGAGACATTTTGGCATGTTTGGACTAGAGTAGAGGTATTTTCATGTGCTGTTAGGGAGAAGAGATGCAGAGTGCTTCTGCTGGGGGTTTTTTCAAGGGCTAGTGTTCATTTAAATATGGCCCTGTAAGCGCTGAGGTTTCTTGACCTGGACTGTGTAACAACAGTAACAGTTGTGGTATAACAGCAAGCACTGAGTCTTAAATAAGATTATCAGTTGAATTTGGATTTTTGGTTCTAAACTTTGATCTAAAAATTGCAATACTCTGAGTGCAGGACATTTACTTCTCTGGTTTATCACTCAGCATTGACAGGTGGAAGCAGTGCTAGGAACAGAAAAACCCACAGCAGATTAAAGGGTGTCTGAGGAAATATTTTTGTAATGCTGAGCAGGCGTAAGAGATTAAAGTATTTTGAAAGGTTTATCTTTAGACAGTGCTTAGTTATTACTCTTAGCTGTTTTGGAAACCTAATTGAGACATTATAGACCAAAACCCTTTTGAAGGAGCCCTATACTCTCATCTCATGTCACAATAGTCTGGATCAGGACTTACATGTAGGTAGTTTTCAGAGCAAGCCCTAGCTGGCACATTATTTCCACTTGTTACTGGAGAGTGCTGAAAGAGTTAAAATGAAACATCACTTGGATTTCTTTTAACCACACTCAACAGGAATAACTTTTGCTTCTGCTCATCACTGATCCTCTTGTCTGTTACTTTTTTTTTTTCATTAAAAACATCCTTTTAATTCAGTGTGATAAAACATCCGCTATTTGTAAGTTGATTGAGCATAAAGTATTTCATTATAAAATGGTCATCCATCACTGGAGGCTGGGGGCTGTAAAAAACATTAACTGTGCACTTTTGGCTGGAATGCAGCTTCTCCAGGATAATGCAGCTTCTGTGTAAAGTATGCAGCATAAAAAAATCAACTGTTTAGGAAAACAGGTGCTTGCCTTGCTCTCCCAGAGCTTTGGGATTTCATCCCAAGTTTTTGGAAAGGCCCTCGAAGTCCTTCTGTTACCTAGAGTCACTTTCTGGTTTTAAGCACTGGCCTCAAAGCTGAACAAAATGCTGCTCTGTGTGAAGTGGTTTCATTCTGACAAGGCTGTGAGAATTTACTAGCTGTTTAACTGCTGCTTTTTAGAAAATGATGTATGTTTTCTTCCCCTCATTCATTAGCTCCTCTGAAATGTAAGTTGCCTTTATTTTTTTTTTAAATAAAGTTCTTTAACACCCCAAAAGCGAGTGGCCAAGCACTGCTAAATTGTTTCTACTTGTGAATCCAGTATGTCCCTGTTAATTTCCCTGATACTTCACAAACTGAACTACTGTTTTTGTTTGTGACGGATTATAAAGATTATTTTGATTAACTTCTGTTACATAATGCTTATCATATTTCCCCAAGTATGAACTTGAAAAATAGCATCATTCACCAAGAGTCTTAGTTATCTTTGGGTTTTGGGGAAACGTGGGGTGATAGGGCAGGAAGCCATTACTGAGTTGCTATTACTGTAAGCTGCTTTTTTGATATTATTTCTGGGTAATTTAATGGGGCAGCACTTAAAAAGGCAAAAAAGCCCCCTTTTCATACAAGGAATGGAAGCAAAGATGAAGGTTTTTTCCAGGTCTTGGGAACAAACGCTGTCAAAGTACAGTGGTTCCATCCCAGAGGTCATGGTAGCAGAAATGCTAGGGGTTAGAGGTTAAAGCAGAGTTGTGTCCGCTGACCTGTTCAGTGTGTTGTGTATTTCAGTTGGAAAGCCAGGCTGTGTTGTACCCTCAGGGAAGGAGAGAGGGATTGAAGGAGCCTACATAAGTGTGTGAACCAGGGGCTGGCTTGAACAAACAGCTCTGTTTATCTATGTGAGTTGAAGTTTTGTGCCTTGCTGTCACTTTTAGATTGCTCTTGCTGGGCACTATATAGTCAGTAATGGCCTTTATAAAGTTAGGACAGGATTGCTCCATTGAGCTTCTGAAGCACTCTAGTGGTTTCTTCAATCATGGGCATCTACCTGATCAAAAATATTAGCAATAGACTGTAACAGACCTATTTGGTACTTTCTTCGAGACTGTAAGCAGTATTTTTTTTTTTCTTAAGGTACAGTACTCGTGGCCTGTGTACCAAGAAGTTACTCATATTTCTTATACAATCTGCTGCTCAATATATCATCTGTTAAATGACTGCTTCAGAGAAGCTGATACAACATTGAGCAGGGCCATGGATTGCTAATGTCAAGCTATACTTTACCTGAATCTTTATTTGGTGTTTGCTGTCTTCCCAGGAGACAAGTGAGCTGTCAGTATACTCATGGACTCTTTCTACCCTGAAAAACTTTGTCTAAATTTGGAATGGTAAGGATGTTAGCAGAAAAACTTTGTCCCAGATTGCAGCTGATCGTTGGCCAAACATGTTGCAGAGGGAGCTTAGACTCAGTCTGGTGCCTCAGAGTATCGTGTTGTCTTGTGGAAATAGTTGCATTCGTAGGCTACCTGTACTTGTGTGCTAGTTCTGCAATACTAGCATCAGTAGGATTTGGAGCACTGTTTAGACCTCCTGATGGAAATCACATCAAAATCACAGGTAAGTTTATAGAACTGGGTAAAGCACAATGTGTAATAGGAAAATCCTAGAATTCTTCTATTTTTGTCACATAAGCTGCTTCAGCCAGTGCAAGTGGGACAAAATCAGTAGCGTTTAACCTTCCAGGCTGTAAGAAAAAAAGTATTCTCGGCAAGTTTCCTTGACCAAAACAATCCTAGCTTTGGTTTAAAAATGCTAATTCTGTAACCTCACCAACAAAGATTATCTCTAGCCGGGGAACAGGTAGTTGCTAAATGGCACCAAAGTCTTGCTGCTTAAAAGAGGAATCTTTCTAAACTACCTATACCTGTTACCTGCTGAAGGGGCATGATTTCTGCCTAAGTTAAGTATATAGGCCCTGGGTCTGGAAGGGCAGGCAGAATAGGAATCAACAAATACTTTTCCACTTCTCACCTGTTAATAAACTTTGCTCTTTACTTCTGTGGTGGTGCTTTGACCGTAGTAATTAATGGAGTTTGTTAATGAAGGCTGAATTACTGTCATCGTATTCAGTATAATGCTTAGGCTCCCAGCTGGTAGAGAGGGTAATTGCTTGTATGTTCCTCTGCCCAGGCTGCAATAAGGGCAACTAATTTTTTTATGAACATTTGGAATCCCTTCATTTTTCCAGATAGATTTTAAGGCCATTTTGATTCTTCACAGTCATTTCATTGTTTTACAGCCAATGCATGATTCCAGAGCATGGAAAAAGTTTATGTAATGGAATTAGGGACTTGTATAATATTGTTTCCTTGATGCCCATTTTAAGATACATCCTATTTGGTGGTCAGTAAAGTAGAATTGCATTCATAGGTCTCTTCAGCTGCAAAAACTGTGTTAAATCTGCTTCCCATCATGTACTATCAGCGCCTTTTATCCGTAGGTCATTCTGGCACATAGCAGTATGCAGAAATTAATTTGTTTCCCCAGTCCATTCTCAAGAACCTTAACATTCATTTGTTTTCATCATTCTAGGAATTGAGCTGCCTTTTAATGGAGGCAGTCTGAATTTCTGCTTATACGTGTACAGAGATTACTGGTTGCTTCATATATTGCTGGCAGAGGAGGGGGAGAAGTTGCTTAATGCTTTTATTGTTGTAATGTCTTAAGGCAACAGTTTGACTGCCAGCAGCTCAGTCTCTTCTCCCTTTTGCTTCTGTTCTCTTTTCCCTCTGGTAGATTTGTAATGGATTCCCACAGTGTTTCACACCCTGCTCTCCCTGAGGCTTCCATTTTGCATCTGTGGTAACTTAGTGTGTTTGTTCTTGAGCTCTGGGCAATTGTGTTTTGCCATTAGCACATGGGAATTTTACTTCCTGGTAATGACATGGCAAAGCACAATGTCTTCTAGATTAGTTCAGGTTGGATAGAAGAATTTGTGTAAATCATAACAGCTAGGTACATTAAACCTTTGAGAGATTTTGTCGTTAAAAGATCCTCTTTCCTCTTCAGCCATCAGGCTTTTCTTCATTTCATTCTTTGGATTTTGTCTGTCTCACTGATGCTGTTTAGATTCTCCGGCAACACAAGAAATACCTTGCCTTGTTTGGGATTTCTTGTTCTTCAGTTTCCTTTTAATTTTTCCCCTTGGTACTCACGGGCTTCCCTTGAGGAAGGGGTGAACAGAATGGGGTAACATCCAGACAGCTAATTGATGATAAAACTGTAATCTTTTTCTCCAGCCCCTTAGAAGTAGTGAAGCTTTCCTTTTCACAACATGTTGAATTTGCAGAGAGAGACACACAAAGCTGTGGAGAATTACTGTGCTTTAAAATGCGAGGGAAGAAGTTTTAATTTCTCCTGGGCTTTTAAATTGCCTACTTAGTTTGGGCCTGGTACTGGGCAAGATGTGTAAAATATCATAGTGAAGCAAGTCCAGTGACTGAATAGAGTTCTGTAGAGTGTCACAATCTAATTGCTGTTCCTTCGACATGTGCCAATTTCTTTCAGAGAGGAAAAAGAGTGCTTAAACTTGACACACATCAAACTTGTGCTGTCAGTAAGATGGACAGATCAGTCCATCCTCTGGACTTGGCAGTGTGCAATGCAATTCCCTGTAGGTTTCATTTAGCCTAGTCGGCCTTGTTAGAGTACCCACGCTCGCTCTCTCGTATTAGGAGAGAACCTTGGGAAACCTAGCCCTAATTCACAGCAGCAGCAAGATCAATAACTATCAGTGTTTGGTCAAGGGCAGATGAATTTGTCATGGGATGACTGCTTTTTGCTTTGGTTTAGCTTGGTTTAGAAATTTCATTTAGAGTTGAATGTCACTGGATCAGAGGAGTGCCTGTGGGTTCTGAAGTTCAGAGCTGATGCAGGTTCATCACAAGAACTGGCTGTTGTCATGTGTCATTTTCTGTAAGAAATCTTTCAAAACCATTTCAACTGGTTTTAAAAGGAGGCAAAAGGTGACACTCACCTGTATTTCACTCACCCCACTGTTACGGAGTAATGATTTGTAGGGGGTTAAGCAATTTAGGTTACTGAAGGACTTCTTCCTTATAGGTGTATGGGAAAGTTGATTTCTCTTCCCTGGAAGTTGTTCAAAGCTTCGTGTTAAGTAACTTCCACCCGGGGGGAAAAATACCCCAAACCTTCAGAAAGGGGTAAGATCTCAATTCACTTTTTGTAGACCTACTGAGGAGTTCAGTTTTCTGGAGTAGGATTATGTGCCATTACAATTGGCACTAAGAGTTTAGAGCTTGCATCTGTCTGAAAAGCCACAAAAATAGTCGTATATTCCAGAACCCATTAGAGGTTCATATCAGCTGTATTTATTCTCCCATCTCCTTTCCCTGGGATCAGTCACCTTCTCTGTAATGGAGATCAAAATTTATTTAAGTAATTCTGAATTTACATCTGTGGCTTTACAATTCATGGGTCTTGATCTAATCTTTCTCTGGCATGTGCTGGCATAATCAGGTGTTGCTCTAGTATGATGTAGGAGGAAGGGTTTCTAGAAAACAAGGATGGATTAGTATTGAAATTACACTTAAAGGTATATGGGTATTGCTGTTCACGCTGGTAATCAATACACTTGCAGGAGACCAGTTTTGAAACAGTAGGCTTTTACTATGTAATTGATTTGTGTGCTTTCAGAGGTATTCAGGTCACAGGGTGGGAGGAAATACTCCAGGATTTGTAGCAAAGTCTTCTCCTGGTGACCTTCAACCTTGCTATACCAAATTATCTCTCGGTTCACTTTCAGAGCTGCTGTTCTTTTGAAGCAGAGCCTTTTGAATATAACTTCTGACTAATAAGTGTCAAGCATAGCTCAGGAAAAGTTTGTCAAGGTGCAATTATTTCTATGTCTACTGTCTCCTTAGTGCTAAGAAACAAGGGCAAAATTAAACAACTTTCACTTTTGAAATAAGGTACTATCCCAACAACTTGCATTGGCAATCTGTATGTCTGGTGTTTTAAAAATTCAAGAATTGAGTAGTCATGCAGTTTGTGTAGTTCCGTACTCCCTGTTGATGACATTCATTTTCCTTATGAATGAAATGAATGTCTTCTCATTATATTACTCCCTCGGGAACAGAATACTATGTCTGGGTGAAAGGTGCTTGGAGAATAACACTGGAGAAGCAGCTGGAGTTTTCAGTGTAAATTTGGCTGCAGATACTCTAGCAAGTACCTGCTTATGAAAAAATGCTCAGGGGTTTTTAATGGGCAGTCAGAACAGCTGAATTTGAAGCATGGCATCAGATGAAGCCTCTGATAACTAATTGCTGACACTGGTGGGACTGTCAGTGCTTCTGCTTTGCTGGTAGGTGTAAATAATTTTTATAGGAATATATTTCAGTTGAGTTTATGGCACCCTGAGCAGAGGATATCAAAAGTCAAATGCTCAGTATGCATTTTGTCACCCTTCCCCAGAACAAAAATCTCAGTTCTGAGGGGCGATTGAGATCATGGCAGTATGGAACAATCATTTGTTAAAGTCATGTTTAATGAAAGGGAGATAAACACATGAAGCTGGAGTGTGACAAATGAAAGCATTTGTGCCATTGTAATGAAATTAGGCAAACAGAACAAGCTTGACAGCTCTGGGTTCCTCCTGTCAAACTGCATTTGTAATTCTAGCCTTGCATTCATGTGCGGCTGTGAATGGCACAGTTTCCCTCTTGATATGGTGGGCCTGGGCCCCTGATGACCATTTCAATTCACAGGGAATTAGCTTTGAAGAGTATATTTTACAGGCATACTGAAAAAGATGCAGTTAATTCTCACGTCTCCTTCATTGGTTTGAATAATCCTTGATTTCGAGCCTTTGTTTACTTTTATCATACGTAAAGCTTTTGGTAACACACTTATAGTGAAGTATTGATTTCAGAGATACACAAAGCTTGCTTCCACACATCCCCATGGTGAGCTTGTATGCTGTTGTGCAATCTCAGCAGCCTTTTAAAATAGCTTGCAGTATTTATGCGTTCTGTAAACTAGGGTGTAGGCTCCTGTCTTGTCAGCTTCTCCCTATCTGTCAGAATTCAGTTCTCTTCGTCTATTAAGAGCTCAGTCTGGAGTAAAACAATGATATTTTGGAGAACTTGTAGAGAATGTTAGCTGGCTACTCTTTTTGATGACCTCATATATATCAGTTTTAGTGGACATCATTATTATCAGAAAGAAGGACTAGAGATTTCTCTGATCACAGTAGCTGCTAGGTCAGACTGGAGTAGCAATCTTTCATTTCAGGTATTAAAATCTCTTGAAGTGTACTACACATTGCACCATATTGTAAGGATTGATCTAGACCTTGCAAGAAAAGCAAGACCAAAACAACAACAAAAGCTCCTTGGGGGAAGAGATGGTGGAGGATTCTTTTTGCTCAAAACCAGGACTGTTTGGAGGGGAACATACATTCAGGAACAAATGAATGTGGATCATCTAGCTTAGTTTTTTTACACTTGTTACTCTACATTAATTGGTCAGTAATGAAGTGGAGTTAAATATTGAACTAAGCTTCCTAACTAAAAGAACTCATGGTATGTCTTTCATTGCAGGTGCAGGGTGGGATGTGTTCCAGTCAATCTGGAGAATTTGTTTTTGGAGTGGTGAAATGTATGCCCTCTCTGCTTATCAGCTGTAGAGCTGCTGAAATTGTAATTTTGTCGGGGACATAGAACCAGTATGCATATACTGTTCTGTGGCTGTTGCCTGACAATATGGAAAGCGAATTCAAGCTCTGCAAATACATTAGAGAAACAAGTTACTGTAGTTCTATTTGTTAGATTTGTTAATCTCTAAAATAACCAGTGTAGGACAAACTCAAAGGTATTTCTTCTTTCCCTGTGATCCTGCATTTTAGTCTGGGTGAGTTTAAGCCAATGCTTATTCCAGCAGTTAAGACTTCAAGAAATCTTTTTGAAAATCTGAAGAGTATGGCTACTCAATACTTTTACATGGTTTTAAAAGGCAAGTACAATTTTTCCTTGCAACTTTTCTTCTTGTAACTTGTACTTTTCCTTGTAACTTTTCTTCTCTCTAATGTACCGAGAGAGATGCAGAGAATTCTCACCCTTGGGTAAAAAGACAAAATGTTTTGGGTTTGGGTGAATGAACTGAGAATAAAGCACGTATAAAATCATGTAGGCCAGAAAAGCAGTCTCTGCAGAAAGTGTTTTTGAGGGTGAGCCCTTTGATTTAGTTTGGTTTAGTAATAAAATTACTAAACCAAAGTTTAATTAGACGAAGCAATTGGTGGTACTTCAGTTTTCTGTGGCATAAACTCACTTATCTCCTAGGCAGGAATCCTGAAGATTTCTACTCTGATACAGTGTTATCTTTGTCTTTTTCCCACCTTAAGAAGCAAAGAGAATGCCTGTTCATTGTACAGGTCAGTACGTAAGGAGGGAACGTAATAGCACATGCTTGAAGCATTGTTCTTGTCTGAGCTTGTCTGCATTGGAGAGGTGCGTGGGGTACGATTGAGACAGCCTTTCTGAAGGCTGGGCGTCCAAGGCCAACAGCTGCTGTATAAGAGGAGTCCAGGTCATGTGGTTTGGGTTGCAGTTGCCTGTCCTGGGGACAAATGGTGTTGAAATAACATGTCATAAACAATTTTTTCTTGTTCATTTACTCTGATTCGGAACGCATAGCCGATCCTGATAAGAGTCATTCAGGAGTGAAGAGTTGAACTGCCAGAGAAAGCAGCTTATGTGAGCGTTTTAGATCAGCAATGTGCCAACAGTGTGCTACCAATAAGAAGACTCTTCTGAGGGGAACCTGCTCCTATACTTCAGTAGAAAGGGGATGCCAGAGATCTGATGCAGCTTGTTTGCTGAAGTGCTAGAACAGCTGGGTGTGATTGCTGCAGTGGGAGTTAGGTGCTTAAACATGAATTATCTATCTTTATAGATGTGTGTGTCTATGTGCAAATAAACCACAGGATGAATGAAGGAAAGCGCTGTGGTCTCCAAGGACTTCCATCCTCATATTAAAATTGCCAACCTGAAGAGCTGGCTTTCTGATACACTACTTAAGATATCCTTCTTTTTCTTCTCAATCTCATGCGCTAGTTTGGGATAGCTGAGCTTCTTTGGGTGTAGTGCTAGTGCTAGTCTCTGCTGCTCTCAAATTTCGGTGAAAGTACCTGTGTGAAAAGAATAGGAAGTTCTTCCCAGCTGATGATCCCCCAGGCAGCCCTGGCTCTTCATGTAAGACTAAAAATCATGTTTTAATACAATTTTTCCCTGCCTTTGAGTAGATTGAAAAAGAAGGCTGCTGTAGGAATCCCTAATGAAATTTTGGTTTCCTTGTAGACACTTGTTCAGTTCTTTCTCTTGTAATACCCTAGGCTGAGGTCATGATGGTGGGGCTGATGGGTTTTGGGGTGGGTTTCTTGGTTTGGAGGTTTTTCTGCCCTAAGTTGAAAGTGGTTGCCTACTTTCAACTGTGCCATGTTTTCCAGTTCAAACACTGAGAAGGTTCTCTTGCTAAAAAACATACTTGGAGAAACAGCTCTATCAGCAATTCTCTAGTCTGTCACTGGTTGTGGTTTCCTGATGTGTGATGCCTGAATCTGAATCTGGCAGAGGGAGAACCAGTGTTGAAAAATTAGAACTTTTTTTTTTTTTTGAAAGCCTTTGTGAAAGCTCAAGTATCTACTTCCAAACATTCAGTATTTACTTTATACAGCCTTTGTTTTGGCAAAGGAGCTGGTAAAATTATAATTTATTTTACTGGCCTTTCTGAGGTTCTTACTTTCAGGAGAGCATAGAATTGCTTTGCGGTTAGGTGCCAAAAAAGATCAAGGTTTTATGTAGTGTCACTTCATGAAATTTTAACTGGCTGAGGAGAACAATTCCCATTAAAGACTATGGTCCTACCTTACCCAGGTATTGTGAAAAGAGCGTTATTCAGTTCCTGCTGTTCTGTGTTCTAGATTAAACTTGAGCTATGGTAGAAAAATCTAGCATGGAATGCACCTTGTACTTACTGTTCTGAACACTGCCATGTTCAGTATATAAGGCTGTGAAAACCTTTTCAGGAGAGACCTGCTGAACTAACTTTGCTGAGCTCAATAAGAGAGTGTTAAAAGTATTGAGCTTTGAGTTTGTAAAATTGTTACTTGATGAAGAACTTCCAAGTAGCTTTAGTACCACTTTCAGATGCTGAGCTGATACTTTAGCCAGTGAGAGTAATCTGTTTCAAGACAGGATATAGCAAGAATAGCTACAGTATGAGTCTTTTTCTCAGTTCCCAATCTTCCTATTGAAGCGAGCAACACTACCGAGATTGATTCAAAAGGGAGCCAGTGACCCCTGTAAGTTCTCAATGCCTGCATATGCTGTGAGCAAGAAGAGCTCGCTGTAGTAATCAAGTGAAGACTCCTCAGATGCAAACGGCTAGCAGTGTGACTGGTGTTCCACTGAAATTAAGATCCCTCAGGCAGTAATCTTCTAGTGGCCAAGTCTTGCACTAAAGGTACTCTCTGATTAGTGTGTTTTTAGTGTTCTGTAACACCGCACCAGCTATCCAATCTGAAAGAGTTTTACAGCTTACACAGTCAGTTTCAGAGAGTTTAATGTAAAATGCTGTGTTACCATAAAAGCTACAGTCTTTGAATATCAGAGAAGTTGGCCGGAATTGCTGTGTAATCAATAGTATGTGCCTAATTAAATCCTAATTAAGACAAACCATTTTGTGATCTTTGTGTAAATTGGGAATTTCAGTTAGACTGCAGGGGAATCCAGTCTTTAACCACATCAATAATATTCACAACTTTAATTGAAAGAGAAAAAATGAAACTCCTCCCCACTCTTATAAAAGAAGCTGTCTATTTGTTGTCCTGAAAATAGGGTGTGTGGTAACCTATGTATCTTCTGCTAGGAAGTTTGT
Source organism: Psittacus erithacus (assembly GCA_009867235.2). NCBI lineage: Eukaryota > Metazoa > Chordata > Aves > Psittaciformes > Psittacidae > Psittacus > Psittacus erithacus. The sequence goes on along the minus strand of WYDI02034199.1, from coordinate 16,701 downwards.
CCTCAAAGCTGCATGGGAGGAATGAGATGATATACATCTGTAAAAGTCCCATTTTTTCACTAATCAAGGTGCAGCTTTTCCATCTTGGGGCTGACTGGATAGAAGGAAGCTGGAGGAATTTGACAGGATTATAATTCATTCTATACAAAGGATCAGTAGTGGGAAGAAGAGTTTTGAGTGTTGTTCCCCAGTAGTCTTACTATATTTAATGTTGGCCAAGTGCTTGTGACCAGACAAGTGTTCTATAAAGCACACTTAAATAAGTGTAGTTGGAAGCATGTCTTATGATCCACTGCATTTCTATGAGCTGTTAAGAGGTGACACAATTGTAATGTTGCACCAGGATATTATCTTGCAAATTGGGGGACTTGTTCTTAAGCCAAAAAGATTGAATCATTATCTTCCTTTTAACCTCTCATAAGTTAGTGGTGTTGGACTGATTTGAGCTGGTGGCTGACTGGAAAGAGACTGCTTAGTGATTCCCGAAGTTTCTCTTTCTTTAAAGCAGTTTTGCTTTAATTAGCAGCAGAACTGTTGTGCTTCGTTGCTCTCCATGTTCTTAACTATTTAAAACAAAAAAAAACCGCACCCTGCATTGTTCTTCCTCCTTTGCTTCCTCACCATAATTTGTCACAGTTATGTTAATATGCTTTCTGATAGGCTTTTTACTTTGATACTTAAGGCTTTTCAATAGGAACTATGATAAAATGGAATTTCATTTATGTTAGAATCAGGAGGGTTTAGATGTATTTTTTTCCTTAAGTAAAATAATTGAGTTATGTTGGTAGGTAAGAAAGCAGCAGCTTGTCTAAGGATTCAGGAGTTACAGGATTTTTTCTTTTTTGCCTCAGAAAACCTCATATGCAATATTGGATCATCAGGAATATAAATGCCAGTGTTCCTGTGACACTATTAGCTATTAGACTTGTTAACTTTTATTTGGAATAAAGTGTAGGTTTTAACAACTTGAACCAAGTGTTTGTACTTAATTTTTTTTAGTTTTAGGATTATCCAAGTTGCTTTTAATGTGCTCTTCTTTGCCTGTGTAATGGCTGTATTGCGGTTGCCTTCAGCTGCTTTTAAATGCTTTCTCTCCTAAGTCTCTCTCAGGATTCCTCTGAGCTTGGTTCCTTATGTTGGGTTTTTTGATTGTTAGGGAGTTTTGGTTTGGGTTTTTGGGGCGGAGTTGCCTTTTTGTCACTTTCCCTAGTTCTGTTTTTTAACATTCCTCTTTTTTCCTATTCTTTTCTGTATTTCTTATTTTTATTCCCAAAGCTTCCACTGATCATCTGGAAAAGTTTAGAATGCTTGTTAGTTGTTCTTTCTCCAGTTCAACAGCTCAGTGCATCTGCCTTCTTGCACTGCAGCTTTAGAGAGAATACTTGCTGTCCAAAACAGCAAGTAGAGTGCCTTCTTTGCTTTTCTGGTCGAGAAGCTTATACAGGTATTCTGAGAACAAGACAGGAGGGATTTTAAATATATCTTGTGGGGTTTCTCCTGTCTTTGCCAAGCAAACTGGTAATGTTGCAAAAACGCAATTTGTATTGGGGCATAACACTGCAAGAGATCCAATTAACCTGGTTGTACATTTGTACCATGCATGTGTGTAGTAGGATGTTACGGAAGTGGTGGAAGGTGAGGCAGGGTCTATATGGTTCATGGAATCACACAGGTTCAGGAGCACTAGGAAAATGCAACAATATCTGCCATTTAGTTAAAACATTAATTTAGGCAGCAGTGGCTCTGTGTTGTTTACATGCTGTTCTTACAATAGGATTTGTTTTAGAAGGCTCCAGAAGGATGTTCTGAAGATCACAAGGAAAGTGAACTTAACAAAACACTGCCTTTAAAAATATATACATATATGTGTGTGTGTGTGTGTATTTAAAAGCAACTCTTATCTTCTCTCAGACTTCCGAAACTAAGCTATTGCAGGCCTCTTTCCTCTGAGATTAAGCTTGCTGTATATTCTTAAAAGAGAAAATGAATCCAATGAATGAAGTCTAATGCCTCTTTTAAATTACTTTTATTTTAACAGAGCTATCTGAAATTGAACCCAACGTCTTTCTTCGGCCTTTCCTGGAAGTAATCCGTTCTGAAGACACTACAGGCCCCATAACTGGATTGGCCCTCACCTCTGTGAATAAATTCCTCTCGTATGCACTAATAGGTATGTTATGTGGGACTTACCATAATTCTACCAAATGCATCTCCTTGAGACGTGTCTTTGGTCAAAATACATGCTTGCAGTCTTAATCAGGAGATTGGGGAAATAAGAAAATTGTCATTAATGCTGAGGAAATAGGCATCTGCAGTTTCTCAGCATCGTACCTGCTGGTCTTTCATAGCACTACAGCGATGACCAGAAGTAGAGCTAAAGCTTCCAGGATGCCCTGGCTGCTGCATGTGCTTATGGCCGCTGCTGGACTGTGGTAATCAGCAGCTGCTGTTTAATGCAGCCTGAGCAAAAGGGCCAGGGGGCGGAGAGTACCAGTTTGGATTACAGTGTTGTAATATGCATAAACACAGTGGAATTTATTTTGGTTTGTGGACTAATATTTCTGCTCCAGGGTGAGGATGGTTTTCTGCCCAGTCTGGCTGTCCAGTGGTGTGCCAGTACTCTTCACTGTCACAATTATCATGGCAGAGACAGTTTTGCCACTCTCAGACTTTGAAATATGTGTGTTCTCCTTTATATTTGTGAAAGGCTAACAAGGTGCATGTGGTCAGTTCCCATGGCTCAGCTGGCTTGTAGTAACTCATTCACTGGCTTTCTGTCTGCCTTCAATGCTGCTGTTAGTGGTGCTTGATTTTTCTGTGTAAATTGTTAGTGCTTTCTGATCATACGTGTAAGAATTACAAAACTTGCCTATGTTTGTTTATATATAGTTTCACTTGGAGAAAATTATTTTACCCGTCTACCTCCCCCTGAGTTCAAATTTCTCAGTTCTTTTCCTTCCTTACATTGTAAGGAAACACTGTTGAGGTTTTGGCACTGTTGTTTTAAATATTTTGTTCTTTGGCATTAGCGTGAGGGAAGTTGGAAAGTGCTTGATGTAGATGCAGACCACTTTTGAAAGAAAGACCCAAAATTAAAATGAGCAAAAATGGGGACTTGCAGGACAGGAAGGGGGGAAAAAAATAATTACAAGTTTGATGGAAACTTAGTCTGTCAAGACATGAGTTAGTGGTCGGTATTTGATGTAATTAATTGGCAAAAAATTAACTAAAATTATGCAGGATTGATGTCACTTCATACGACAAAAAAGAAATCTTAATAAGCCTGTGAAACATGTCCCTGTAAAGGACTAAACAATGATACAAAATATGTTAGTTTCAACATAGAACAGGGGGATGGACTCTTCTGGGCTTTTATGGTCTGGGTGGGATCAGAACATCAGGCTGGTATCACATGTCCAGGCAAATGTCTGCACAGGCAGCTGACTACAAATACTTGATTTGAGGCAGAATTGGTAAAAAACGTGGTTAAGAATGCATAGTCTTTCTCTAGCTACTTGTTATTTAGAGTATTAATCAGGTTACTCCACCAAGGGCGCATCCCTTGTTGCTGATCATGTGTCGGTAGTAGACAATGGAAAAGACCCTCTGCCCTTCCTGGATTATGTTGTGGGGCAGAACCAGTAATCTAAGACCTCTGTTGCTGCTTCAGGTGACATTCACAGCAGCCATGTTCTTTGTGCTGTTCCAGATGCCACTGAGACTGGGATTAATGGTGCTGGCTGAACATCTGGCTAGACTTGTATTGTTAAATTAAAGCTTTTGGGTTGTGTATTTCTCTTTGTAATATACGATTAAGTTTGCCTAAAGATAGGAAAAGCTTAAAACTGTCCTTAAGATACAAATCTGTCTCAACTGTATGGAGCAAGGAGGGATGAACTCCAGCATAACCACAGCAGGCAAATTTCAGTGTAGCTGATATTTGTGGTGTGTTTTGGGGCTGACAGGTAAAACCAGCACTCCTTTTCAACAGCATCATTAGCTGTGTCTGTTCTGTGAGTGGAGGGCTTTTGCTGTACACACTGGGTCAAAAAACTTCACGCTGGCAATGAAAGGTCCAAACTCATCTGGTAGTTTTGTTTCTTTAAAACAGCTTTGTTTTCCTATTTCTGAAGTATTTCATCGGTAATCCTTGTGTTATCTCACTGTTACTCTGTCACATGTCGGCAGGTGGTTATCTCTCAGCTTTTCAGGCCAGTATTGCGGAGGGCTTTATTTTAAAACCAATTAGAAGAAAATAATTCTTTAATACCCTTTCAGATTTCTGATCTTAATTAGTCTGAATTGCAAAGGTCTGTTCTGAGATTGTTGGGTGCAGTTCACCAACAGCAGAGTGTGCAGTCACAGCTCAGTTTGATAAAAATGCTTGATACCAATTGCATGTGTTTTAGTAGGAATAGCCTTACAGAAATTATCCTCTGCCTTGAAATAAGTACTACTCTTCTAAGTGTTATAGTTGATAAATTACAAAGTAATTTATAAACTTTATAGAGTATAATCAGTAAACTCCTACTGATTTTTATCTCTCAGATTAATTATGTCCTTACTCAGCAGTTTTGCAGGAGCTAGCTAGCTAGCTGTCAGCCTTTTTGATGAGCTCAAACCTTAGCTATAGGAAGACTAGTGGCTGAAATTAAAAGATATGTGCTTTTTTTACTATAATGGTGTATCCATAGCAGCTTCTGGCTCCATTTCTATGGTTAATTTTCTCTGGTGTTCCTGAAAACTGCATATCCATAAATGAGTAGCTGTTGCTCAGTTGCCAGCAAGAGGACATACTGTTTGGGGAGTTTAAAGCATGTTCTCCCCTCTACTTTCTTTGTCTCCTTGGTGATTTATTTTAGCTCCACTAAAGGTGTGGAGCAGGCTTCTGGCTTTCCTGGATTTCCCTGGTGGCTGAGAGCATGGGTTTTCTGCTTTCTGCTTATTCTTTGGTCACCTGTTGTGAGAGTACACCCCGTATGAAGTTTGTACATCTAGATGAGGTCTCCAGATCTTTGCGTTGTAGGTAGCAATTTTTAAACTAATATTTTCCTTCACACAAACTTATTTTTGTTAGTGATTTTCAGCAGGCATTGACATGTCTTTCCATGCTGTTTTCTCGCAAGGGAACAAAAAAGGGGTTTGATCTTTTCTGTATCTCTTTCTGCAAATAGGAGTATCTGTGCTTTTAATTGAACTCAAGAGGTTTATAAATTGACCTGAATTTGCAGAGCTGTTCCAGAGAGCCAGAACTGAAGTAGTCAGGCGTGTTACGTGTTGGGAGAGAGGTGTGTTTATTAGTGTTGAAGGTAAGGGCTAGAACAGCAAAGCAGTAGTCATAGATCTGTTAAAGAAGCATACATGCTTGCATTTTCTTTTCGCACAGACTATTTATCCATAACTGTGACTAAATGTATCTCTAACCCCAGAGCAACCCATGTCTATTGGAAGAGGTGGCAGTGCTCTACCTTTTCAGCAGCAAGTGGCTTTTCCCTCTTGTTGCCCTTAGGTGCTTTCCGCTGTAGTTGTTGAGGTTGGTGAACAGTAATGCTAACCTAGGTGCTGGCATTGTAACACCAGTGGTCTTTGCCTCATTTAATTGAGGCAATTTAGAATGATCCTCTATCACCATTAGTGGTTTAACCTGTAATTTCCATTTGTGAATAAGAGTGCATGGGGCACCAACATATGGCTGAATGTATTGTCTCTGGTGGAAGAGGGGTAGCTTCTAACTGGATTATAAACCATTGTCAGAGGTACAAAGAGAACTGCCTTTGACAGACAGGCCTCTTCTCTAATGTTAACCAGTATCAGAGTTTGGTATTCCATTAAGTGCTGCTGCTTCTGCAGCAGCAAGCATGACCACTGGTCTTAGAACAGACTTCTTGATAGCTCTGTGAGGGGTTTGACTAGCAAACCAGTGGAACTGAACTGTGCAAGCTGAATTTTTTCAGTGTGTGTGAGAGAGAGCAATGCCAAAAGTAGGCAAGCTCTGCTCTTAATAGGAATGTATAAGAGATAGCAAAGGCAAAGTGCTGTTTCTGTTCTGAAGTACAGTGATGCCATTTCAGTTTCATGCAGCTATGAGAAGTTTCTTATCCTGCAGCCCCTCAGAATCTCCACAGCATAGTGGTGGCTGCTCACTTTGGACCACAGTAAGGGCAGCTTTCTTTTTAACGCTTAGGTCTTAGACCCTCCTAGGTGTGAACACAACTGAAGTGAAAGGGGGAATCTGCAAAGCTCCTTTGCAAAGTATGCAAGGTCTTGCTTGGTTCCTCTGTCAGCTTCATTCTCACTGGAGTTCAAGAGGCCCTATTGCTAACTAATAAGGTATTAACTAGTGTTTAGGTTGTTTCCTTTCATTCCTAATGACTGTTTAGGTAGGAAGGTAACAAGATTCTTGCCCAGTGCTGTATTGTTTAAGTGAGAATGAAATCAAAGCCGGAGACAGCTTTTCTGAAGCCACGGTAATGTGGCACAAGATATGGTTACTAGCAACAATCTCGTCCTAAACTTTCTCTCAACTGCACCATTGTTTGTAGCTTCAAAATACTGAAACTGGGAGAAGGAGCCTTGCTGAATGATTGAAGCAAAAGGCCTGCAACTCTGATATCTAAACTGTGATTGTGTGTGTCTGCTGTTTTCTCTGGGGAAAGCTACTGGTCCATTCTTTCCCCAACTCCTATTGCTTAGGAGGGAAGTAGAACAAGAGGCAATTTTTTCTTCTCAATCTAGTGGAACCTGTTTGGCATTTTCTCCTCATGGGAGTAAATTTGAGGTTCCCTGTGTTTAAGAGCTGTTTTTCTCTTCATTTCCAAGAAGGAACAGAATGCATTTAACAGCCGATTATGCTGTTGTACAGAACAGGACCCAGTCTTAAAAATTAACATCAAAAAACATACAGAGCTGGTGGTAACTGAATTTGAATTATTTTCTTAAGTTACATCATTTTGCAAATGTAAATAGACTCTTGAAAAAGTCTTTCTGAAAGCTCAAGTTTTAAAAACTTTGTGCTACTGGGAGGTGAGTTTTGCTTGTCACACAAATTAAAGAAGCAGATGTCAATAAAGTATCTCTGTGTAGATGTCTCCCCACAGAGGTGGTAGACTGTATGTGGCCTTTCCCTGTCATGTATTTTTATTCTGTTGCTCAGATCCCAGCCATGAGGGCACAGCGGAGGGGATGGAGAACATGGCAGATGCTGTCACTCATGCCCGATTTGTGGGCACAGATCATGCGAGTGATGAGGTTGTGTTGATGAAAATCCTACAGGTAAGTGAAGAGAACTGGTAATTACCATAATGGTCGCTGCCTGTTGTGGAACGTATCTTGTTACATGGAGATGAAGAGGAGAGGGCAATGTTTTGACTCTGTGGAGCTTAGACAGACTTTATTTTTAAACAGATGGCTCATATACCTGTGGTAAAAGCTTTTCCAAATGAAAATAATTAAAAGCTTAAATAAAATGATTTTTTAAATTAAGGAGCCTGATAATGTGGTAGCGTTGATAATCTTACCTTGTGCATGGTCTGTGTTAGTGAGGGTAAATCAAACATAGATCTCAAACTTATTTCTAAGGAAGATGTTTTGTATAGACAAACCTATGAACTATATACCTCTTTGGTCTGTGTACTTTTGAGCAGATAGCTAGTTACTGAATTTAAATACTGGGTAACATTATCAGAGCTCTTCTAGAAGTGGATTGGGAGATCATTCTTGTCTCCTAATCTGTTTTTTGTGCAGAGCATTCAGTTTGAAATGACTTCTGGAAGCCCCTTAGGTTGTCTCTTCATGGCAGTCTGTCTTGAGGTAGCTAACCTCCTCTTGAAAATGCATGCAAGTATGGGACATCTGTGTGCTGTTTATTGCAGGTTTTGAGGACATTGTTGCTCACTCCAGTGGGAGCCCACCTCACCAATGAATCTGTGTGTGAGATCATGCAGTCCTGTTTCCGCATATGCTTTGAAATGAGACTCAGTGGTAGGTTTGTTCATACTTCTGCAGTTAAGAAATGGTCGGGTATCCTCAGCATGAACTAGTTCTGTTGTGGAGCGTGCAGCCATGGAAAGCTGCTGAGCTTTGTGTTGCTGTGTCTTTCTACAATTTGCTGGAAAATTTGTTAGTTCACGGTACAACTTCGCACTGCTTTTTCCCCAGCTTCGTGGCGCCACCTTGTGATGATCGACCCATTTGCAGTAGTGCGGTGTTGGAGCTGGTTTTAATAAATTTGCCGTAATCTCTGTAAACAAGGCTCGGAGGGGAGTCTGCTTGGAGAAGCCTCTTGATAATATCACACTGAGTAATGACACCTGTGTTATTTGTTTTTGTCTTCGCAGAGTTATTGAGAAAATCTGCAGAGCACACTCTGGTCGACATGGTGCAGCTGCTCTTCACAAGGTAAACCTGCTTGTGTTTGCCTCAGCATTGCCGAGATGGCCCTCTAAGGACAGAAAGATTCCACACTTCCACTTAAGGGCCCTCAGAAAAATCATCCAAAATGGTCATTATTTAGAGGTGGAAGGGGATGAAGGATTTGGCACTTTTCTCTTGGGCTGATCCTGTTAGACTTCAGGGAGACAGAGGTAGGGAAGGTTGCCTGGTTTAAGGTGTCCTTTGAGGAGAGATGGACAGCTAAGTAATGAAGAGCTTTAGGATAGGGAACCAGTTTGAGGACAGAGAATGGAAACTTCACTAAAAAAAAAAAAAAAAATGGAAAAAAGAAATGCTCTAAAAAACATGGCTCTCTTCAGGAGAGAGAATAGAAATGGTGTTGAATAGCCACATGCTGATTTCAAGGCAAGAGCTCTGACCTCACATATCAAAGAGAATTTTAAACTCTTGAGATCATGTGTCGTGGACAAATGTTCTGTCCTTTTCAGCACCCGTCGGGTAAGTAATTAAGATTACTTCTTTTAAGCTCAAGGAAGTTATTTAACTTCAAAACTGTTTCTTCTGATAGTGAAGTAATCATAGACTTTCTCTGGGTTTTGTGAAAATGAACTGTACAGATATGCAAATACTTTCAGTAGGGAAGGATTGCAGTAAAACTGGCAGCTTGTGAAACACAGCTCATAATTATTTTTTTTTCCCCATTGTCATGCTCAGTTCCAGTTGGGATCTTGCTTGTTTTCTTTTCCTCTGTGCACCCTATGTCATGTAGTGGACTGAATGAATGTGGGGCAGAGTCAGAATCAGTCTCTTCAGAGAGGAGGGACTGCATTGCTTTTTCTCCAAATGCGTATATGAATTTTATTTAGTGCGTATTCATTACTTATTGTATATCCTCTCCTCTGTCCTTCTTGGGAAGGCTTGGAGATACCACTGCCATCTGTGCCTGTGGACACTGGCATTAGAGAAGCAAATCAATGACAGCAACTGCAGGGGTGATTTGGCCATCTTGCTTTCCAGAATAAGAAACAGCCAAAGCTGTGCTGCAAGGTTTTTGTCCCTTCAGCAAGCAAAGATAGAACTGTGGTAAAGGAACAGAAGGGAGAGCAGGGTGTGTAGAGTTGTAGAGCTCTACATATTTGTCTCACCTGGTAGCCCAGGTGAGAGCAGTCTACCTCCTTTAAGGCAGTGACTGCTTAGCTCAAAGCATTCAGCTTAAAGTTAGATCCACTGTGCACCATAATTGAGTTTATATGATGCAGAATAGAGGGGTAGCTACTGGGATTTCTGCAAAGTTAATGAAAAGGGTTGCCATGACTAGTAATAACATGTGTGATCCAGGAGTCCTGGTGTGGATGATGCTGGCTCAGCAGCTGTTTTTAGCAGCATAAGGAGACCTGTTTTGAACCACTCTAATTAGTCCACTGCTGAAAATGTACACTGAAGGAAAAGAAACTACTTCTATCACCATAAACAATGAGAATCTGAAAATCAGTGTAGCAAAACTTCTATTAGCAGTAAATCATGCAAAGCACCTTTCATCTATACTTTTTTTTTTCCCTTTTTCTTTCCATCAGCAGATTTTGGCAGAAGAAACTAAGAGCGTCTCTTTTTGTGGATAAAACCTAATTTGGGTCTTCTAGTATCAACAGCATGACTAGAAAGAGCAGTCTATTTTTTTTTTTTCCTTGTTAATGCAAGAAAGCTTATGTATTTTAACTTGTTCTTTGTCGTTCAGGTTGCCTCAGTTTAAAGAAGAGCCTAAAAGCTACATGGGAACAAACATGAAGAAGGTAAGATTGAGCATTGTGTTGGCTTCTCTTGTCTCAGGCTTGCACTCATCTCTGTATTGTTTGTTTTCACACTAGTGTTTCTTCATTCCTGCAAGTCCCTAGTTCACTAAAAGAGCATGTTTAACTGATTAAATGGACATAGCTTCATTAATTCTGTGGGATTAAGCCCACATTGTGCAATACTGATCTTGTTAATGACACTGCTGCCTAAGTGAGCCAGTCTGGATTTTGGGAACAGCCATCAGCTGCTGTGGGCTAGAAAACCCCAGCAAATTACGGGACCTGATGGTGATGTCGTCTGATTATTTGCTGCCTTCTGCTCTCTCTCCAACTTCCTTCTCATCTTTCTTCCTTCACTGCAGGTTTAATACTGAGCTCTTGGGATGTATTTATCCAGTTTTCCCTATGCAGAAATGAACATTTTTGAGGCTGGTGAAATAACATGAAAGCATTATGAAATTGGGCTATTGTTGGAAAAGCATTTGTGGCTTCCAGAAGGAGCAGCTACAGGATGTAGCAAAGGCCTTAGTTCACATGAGCAATGCCATTTCTATTAGCAGCCAAATAAAAGTATTCTGTTCTTTTTCTCCCTCTCCCTAAATGCACAGTTTTCTGAGGGTGGAAGGTCCTGGTTTCAACACCACCATCTCCCTCTCTACAGTGAGTTTTTCAGCAGCTGGATTCAGTAGGGAAAATATCATAAATGTAACCTTACATGATTGTTAATATAACAGTTTCTTAGGTGGAGAGAGGTCCGCTTGAGGAACTCCATATATACTTCTATATGTATATATTTTTTTTATACTCAATATAAAGAATATCAATGAAGATCCAGGTTTCTAGTGTTGAGAGCAACATGATGGGAAGAAAAGTGCTAGAAAAGAAATAACCACCATTGAACTTACGCTGAATGTACTACTTATATATGCTATAATTTCCACTCATTTTTATTTTTAATGAGTTAAGTGGCATCATTGGGTAAATGAACATTTCAGAGCCAATATAGTAGTGTTTTGAGAACTGAATGCTTACTTGTAGAAATCTGAAACTAGCTTAGGGGTTTACTACTTGTGTAGTAACCTAATGACTGCTCATTTTCCTTGCTGTGGGAGAAAAGTGGCAAGATTTGTGATGATGGTAGGCTGACCTAAGGAAAGCTAAAAGAGATCAGGCTGATGTACTGCAGTTATCAGAATTTGTTGTGGGCTGTGTACAGAAGGTGTAAAGTGAAGGTGAATTTGAACTTAGAAAGGCTACCCTTATCAAGTGATGGCTGCTCCCAGCTAGATTAAGTGATGCTGTGTCCTGTGTCTGGTCTGTGCAGTTACCTTGTATTGTCTCTTTGCTGTGCATGCCAGGAGTCTGCCCCGCAGCCTTTCAGTCTGCCAGTTTTTGGTTGTTTTTTTTTTTCTCTTCCGGTTTATTTTGCTTTGTTGAAACCATACATTTGCCTGTCTTTCACAGATCTCTTCATGTCTCCTCAACAAACTGGAGCTAAGTAGTGGGGAACAGCCCAAAGCCTTGAACCAATTAGAGAGGGTATTGCTCTTTAAGAACCTGAAGGTCTCTCTCTCCCTTCTCCCTTATTATCTTACTCTCCTCTTTCTTCTCTTGTAAACACCAGGGAGAGAATTATGTTGTGTACAGCAGATCTTCCCTCCACTCATTTGACACAGCATGGCTTTTGGGGACAATGCATGTAGCGGCTGCTTTGTAGTGTTATGGCTGCAGCTGGGGCAGGCTTGTGAGGGAGAGACCCTTGTTTTACTGCAGCATTTGGTGTCTTGGTGCGTGCCACTTAAGACACCATCACGGCGTCCTTTGAAGAAAGCAGTAGAAGGGCATGGGCAAGATTTGACTCCTGTATGACACTGAAAAACTAAAGAAAAGAAATTATAAAAATTCAGGTTGTTTTCTGAAGGCTCAAGTGGTGTGTGTGCTGGCTTATTTGTAGATGTAGCAGCATATCTGAGGAATCTCTTGACTCAATCTGAGCTTTGTTACCTGGTACAGGGCCACAAAGTTCAGTGCTCTTTATAAAGGTTTTTGGAAGGAGACTACTGTACCTTTTTAATGTCTCAGCCATGTTTATAATGAAATTAAACATGGTTCCCAGTACAGTATTTGCTAATGGAGGATGAGTGGAGCCAAACTGCATTACAAATGTGTTAATCCCTGCTAGTTGCTCTAGAAAATACTTCCAAAGAAATACTGTAGGTGTTGCAGATTGTTGGTTTTGGACCAATCATAGAAACCTTGAGAAACTAGCTTAAATGGAACCCTTCTCAGTTTTCCATGCTGATTCACAAACTTAATGTAAATATAGTTCTTGTCCATTATAAATGCTATATGGTCCAAAAGGAGCGGAACAGAACATTTAGAGAAGTGTTTGCCATTCTTTTGTCCTGTGTCTGTGGTCAGGATAGTTAGGGGAGGCAGTGGCTGGAGACTTGTAGATTTAAGCAGAGTTGTACAGAAGTTAAAACTAAGAAATATTTCCCTTTGCAGCAGAAATTGTTGTAGCTAAACATTGGATACTGCAGTGAGAATCGGGATGAACCTAAATCTGAGTTTTCACAAATTTTGGGGGTGGATTATGTTCTTAGCTGCCAAAGATGCATAAATAACTTTCATCACATAAACTTATCAGTTGTTGCAATACAAGCCGGTAGGTGAGATGACTGGAATGCATTGGTGTCTCCAGGACTTGGATTGTGGACTGCGTTCTCTGTGCATGCTTTTGTGTCTTGAACGCTACTTGGTGTGCTGATCAGTTCCATGCTGCATCTAGAATGAGCTCGTGTTAAGTATAATCACTTTAGTTACTAATCACTGGCCCCTGCCCTTTTCTCTTGAGGCTTACAGTATCTTATGGAAAAACAAACGAGTCCAGGTAAGGTGGCTTACAGAAAAATGAGATCTCACAGACCCTTTAAAAAGAATCTTGTAGTATTACATTTTTCTTCACCATCCAAGACCTTAACTGGAGTTTTATTGTTAAAACCTCATCTGTCAAAGGAGGCATTTGGAGTCTTGTACATTTATTTCTTCTGCAATTTTGTGTACATGTTTCTTTTTGCAAAGGTAACTCAGATAAATGTAGTAGAATCTGCACTGAGTTCCAAGATGAATGAACAGTAGGTCTGAGCTCCTTCTCTACCCTGATTTCTAAAGAATGTTTTTTAAATACTAATTTCAGGTATGTTTACTGTGGAAGTACAAGCCTAATCTAATCTGAAGGATGCTGACAATTAGAAAACTAATGCAACTGTAATATCACTGAGATTATGATTAAAATTCAGTAAATTTTAGTGATCTAGTTAATGTCATTTACTTGCAGCATTTAGTCAAAAGCAACCTTAGGTTTGAAATCTCAGCCTGTTAACATGCAACCAAGCTTTCTAGTGAAATCAGGAAATTACTTGGTATTGAAGGTAAAAACAAGCATTATAAATAGATCCTACAGTCAGAGATGAACTGTACAAGTCGGGGGGTATGTTACATTTTTTATACTAACATAAAAAGCAAGTGTTACCTTTTAATTTAATACAAAATACAGAATTAAAGATGTTCCTTTACTGTCCTTTGATACATGCATTGTTTTAGAATTCCCAAACCCAGAGTTTGCTTGTTATGACAGCATACAGCCCCTTGGCACTGGTGAAACATTTCTGTTCAGCATTTCTGTTTGCTTTTGCAATTTTTTTTTTAAGCTATGCCATTGTCATTGTAGTTTTCTCCCTCTTATTTATAGGAGATAGCAAAAGAAAAAAATGGAGGGAGGGGAAATTATATGGGAGGTAGTGCTAGGTAATCCTAGCATGTAATTCTAGTAAAAGGGTGCCTCTTTGTGTAGAATGTGGAATACTGGATGGTCTGAGGTGGAAAAGACCTACTGGGTAATTTCACCTGTCTGTTAAATTGTCAGCACCCCACACACACCCCACCCCCAAAGTAGAAAGAATGGTTTATACTTTGATTAAATGTTTGGGATTCTTTAAAAATCAACTGAGTCTTTTTGCTTGCCTGACTAAATAGTTTCCCATCCATGTGAAGGTGTTGTGATTCAGTCTCTGAAAGATGGCACAGGTTCATCAAAATGACGACAGATGGGCATACGTCTTACGACCCTCAAGAGGAGGAATCTGGAGTTAATACAAAGTACAGAACAGTCACTAAAAATTGATATTGTGTCTGAAGAGAAGTGCTTTTTCGAAAGGGCTAGTGTTGAATTGAGGTTGTATTTGATGTCTGAAAGGGGAGATCAGAAGTCATATTTAAATTGTCAGTTTGAACCTTTTTATAGCCTGACTGAGGGGTAAAAGAAGTAGGATTGATGTGGTTAATTCATAATAATATCTTGGCTCCATTTTGCTGATTCAATTCTGTGCCTCCCTCCACCCCCTAATTTTTATGAGCAAATAACTTTTTACATAGCAAATCATGGTAACAGGATACAGCACCTAGAGGCAAACTTTATAATTTTGAAATTATGTGAAACAGACTTTATTGCGTTTAACAGATAATGTTTCAAGGTTTCCTTTTCTACTTGAGTAGTTTGAGAAATGAAATATAAGCCTTGAGATTTGATTTTATAAGTTAATGGGAAGGGAGAAAAAAATAAGTAGGACTATTTCTAGAACAGTTGGTAGGTAAAACTACATGGTCTAATTAGCAGCTTAAGCCTTTGATGACTAAAACTATTGGTAATATTTAAGGCTTGAGAGGTTTTTAAATTGAAAAGGAAACTACTAATAGAGGTGAAGCAATTTTATTTTTAGCTACGTGCTTGTCACATAAGTGTTTGTCAGAAGCTGTGATTTAGAAGGGGATTCTTGCTTCAAAATTTGGAAGAAGTAATAAGCTGCAAAGTATGAATCTGTTAATTAACAAGCTCACGGGAACTGTAGTGTAGCTAAAACTTGGGGATTAGTCATCAGACAAATAGAATTTGTGGTGCAACAAAAAGTTACACAAATGATTTACTGCACTGGGACATAACATTTTCACGAGCTTTGTTTAGATGAGAAAAATGACAGGCCATGTACAGTAAGTTAAAATTCTAGCCGGAAAAGGGAAGGAGATGGAAAAACAGTAGCAGAACCTACCTAGAAGGTTTATTGCATGTAAGAAGAGTAGCAGCTGGCAGAAGGCAAGTTGCAGAAAAAGGAAGAAGCTAAAAAATATAGCTGTCTTCTAAATAATTTAAATCTGATGCTAGGTGTCCTGGGTTCAGCAGCAGCAGTCATTTTTCTCCTTCTTAGTAGCTGGTGCAGTGCTATTGTTTTGACTTTTGGCCTGAGAACAGCGCTGATAATACTGATTTTTTTCGCTGCTGCTCAGTAATGCTTAGTCTGACCAAGGACTTTCTGAGCCTCATGCTCTGCTAGGGAGGAGGGGAAGCCGGGAGGTAGCAGAGGCAGGACACCTGACCCAAACTAGCCAAAGAGGTGTTCCATATCACAGCATGTCATGCCCAGTATATAAACTGGGGGCAGTTACCCGGAAGGGTTAGGTCAGTGCTTGGGTTAGGCTGGGTATCAGTCGGCAGGTGGTGAGCGGTTGTATTCTCTTCCCTTGTTATATCCCTTATCATTATTATTATTGGTGGCAGCAGCAGTGGTTTGTGCTATACCTTAGCTACTGGACTGTTCTTATCTCAACCCTTGGGAGTTACATTCTTTCGATTCTCCTCCCCATCCCTCCGGGAGCAGGGGAGAGGAGGAAGGGGGAAGGGGGAAGTGAGCGAGCAACTGCGCTACTGAATTGCCAGCTGGATTTAAACCACGACTGTTCTTTTTGGCACCCAACATGGGGCACGAAGGGTTGAGGTAATGGCAGATCTAACTGCAGTGTGTCTAATCTTATTTGTGATAAGCATTCATTGTTTTGGATTAGTAGTCACTCATCACAATGCTGATTTATTGGCTCTCAAAGTTGTTGCTATTGATCTCACAGTTTCAGCATGTCGTACCTTACAGCCGGTATTTGCTCTTTTAGTGCTTATTGGCTGGGGGCTTGGGCTAACGTTCTTGTGTCACTGTACTTTATGGTAAGGACTTGTAATACAATAGATTCATTGATCATGAAACTGATCTGGCTTGCGTTCCCAGTGTGGTCACCACCTCTATACTTTGGGAGGTATGTAATAGAAGTGCTTAGCAATTACACATTTTTTTTCCCCTCCTTGGGTGGTCAGCCTGTGAAGGAGACATTCCCTTACGCTCCCAGCCCCCCTACCGGACCGTTTACAGCATCGTTTGAGAGTTCTGAAGGTTTTGAATGGCCTTTAGGTACCCCTGAGACCTGCCTGTTGATTGTGATGGAGGTCACCATGTTGGCAGGCATACAGAGTGTGTTTTACCCATGACCATTTCGTCTGATCTTGAGAGTTAAGCAGAATCAGGTTTGGGCCTTGTCTAGGGTTAGATGACTATATAGGGGGACCAAGAGATTTTCCTTGAGGCTGGACAGTCATGAGTGGCAGGGTGTGTGGGATAGTATGGGCAAGTATCTAGGC
>WYDI02034196.1:0-26692 GCA_009867235.2 Psittacus erithacus | reverse complement strand
GTGAGGTGTCCCTGCCCATGGCAGGGAGGCTGGAACTAGATGATCTTAAGGTCCTTTCCAACCCTAACTATTCTATGATTAAGATGTGGGCATGCATCACGACTGCCAAATCCACTAGGATGCGGTTTTGTTTAAAGGGAACTGTCACATCAACCATGCCCCTCATTTTTGCTCTGGCTTTACTGTAATGGAGATTACCAGAAGTAATGTGGAAACAAAAAGGATTCACTTTTCCTTCACCAGCAGCTACTTCACAAGAAACCCCTGCGCTCGTACAGCTGGGGGAGCTGCTCGCATGGTGGCAGCAACGGCCGGGGCCGGTTTTGGCAGCGAGGACCATACGATCACAAATCCTTAGGGACAGCCGGAGCTGGACAGGCCTGGGACAGATCTCGCTGCCGTGGGTTTCACTTCCAGAGACCCTCCAGACGCACCTCAGCCGCCAGGGCAAGGGGGGCAGCCCCTGCTTAATGCCGCAATCTCCTGACAGGAGAGCCCCCTCCTCAGCTTTATTTCAACGCTACTTTTGTAGAGCGGGTTAGGGCGTTTGGGAGGAATAATGAGGATCAACCACCAGCAACCCCGCATCCGGCCAGAACCTCCCACCCAACGGCAGGCCCAACCACGGCGTCCAGAGGTAACACCACCCTCCCTTCCGCCTTTCACGCCAGGAGCATGCGCATGTGCAGAGCTGCCGGCGAGCCCCGTGCTCCGGGGCGTTACGTAACCGCCCGCCTCCGCGGCGGGGCCGAGCTCTGTGGTTGGTCCTGGGCAGGCGGAAGCGGCCCTGCCCCGGCCGGCGGCGGGTTGGCGGGAAGGTCGGGCGGGAGCTGCCGATGCGGCGCGTTTGTGTGTGCGGCTGTGTTCGGCCTGACGGCTGCGCTGAGGTGTAGAAGCTGTGAGGTGAAGGAGACAGCCGGAGCCATGCAGGCCTTCCTCAAAGGCCCGTCTACCATCAGCACCAAGCTCCTCTCTGCTAAGGAGAGGGGTGCGGCCAGCGCAGCGGGGAGCAGCGGGGAAGGCAAGAGGCCTAAACCCATCCCCTGGGTGGAGAAATAGTAAGGGTTTTTCTGAGGCGGTGGGGTCGCTGGCTGGGGTTGCAGTGACCTGTCGCGGGTGGGGCTGGTTCTGGAGGGGTGTCTGGAAGAGGGAGTGGGTGTGTAGCAGAGGGAGTTGCAGCTGTAGATGTTTTCTCCTGGGAGAACAGCTTTAACTTTTTCTGTTATGGGGGAAAACCAGCACCATCAATTGCTGTAAGAGCCTTTTGTTGGTGTTAGTGAGCAGAAAACGCCTCTCTTGCCCCTGCCGAGCTGTGCCCTTTCGTTACTGTGGCTTGGTGTGAAAGTGTAGGAAATGTTTTGGTTTTGAGAAGCCTTTAACAGCTAACAAAGTGGTAAAATACTGCAGTCTGCAATATAGTTCTGCTTCTAAAAACAGCTTAGCCAGGTGTTTACAATAGAAATAGACAAACTGCTTCCCGAATAATTAGATCACTTCAGTAATACAGACCAGAGGCGTTAGGCAGATAATCTTGTTATGATTTTGACCTCAACTACAAAACTAGCTGCAATTCTTCAGTACTTGATTGGAAAGGAAAGTGTTGTTTTTCTCAATTTCAATTTTCCTCTGAAACAGTTAGCTAATAAATTGCATTTGATGTCTTCTTCTTTAGTCGCCCCAAAAATGTGGATGAAGTCGCCTTCCAGGATGAAGTTGTTGCTGTGCTGAAAAAGTCCTTGGAAGGTGCTGATGTGAGTGTAATAACATCCACTCAATCAGTGTGTTTAGGCAGAAACTTTGAAAACTTCTAACTCAGCAGTTGTCATTGTTATGGTTTAACAACAGCTGGCAGCTAAGTGACAGCTGCAACTAAGTACCACGCAGCTCATTCTCCTGCCCCAAGGGAGGAGGAGGAGAATTGGGGGAAAAAATGTGAAACCGGTGGGTTGAGATAAGAATAAATTTAATAATTGAAATAATATAAGAAGAAGAAGAAAAGGGGAAAAAGAGGACTAAAACTAAAGAAATGCAAGTGATATACAGTACAGTTGCTCAGCAGCCACTGACTGATGTCCAGCCTGTCCCTGAGCAGCAATTGGTAGCTACCAGCTGACTCCCCCAGTCAATATACGGAACATGAGGTTCTGTGATATGGAATAGCCCTTTGGCTAGTTCAGGTGTCTGCTCCCTCCCCCAGCTTCTTGTGCCCCTCCTCACTGTCAGAGCATGAGAAACTGAAAAGCCCTTGACTTAGGGTGAGTGCTACTCAGCAGCAACTGAAGCATTGGTGTGTTATCAATATTATTCTCGCACAGTCCAAAACACATTGCTGTACCAGCTACTAAGGAAAAAATTAACTCTACCCCAGCCAAAACCAAGGCAATGATTTTTCCAGTGGTACTTTATGAACAAGCTAAGTGGCTTCCTCATAGCATGTTGTGAAATATGCATAAAATTTGTGATGTTTCCAGCGCTCTAAACATTGTGAAATTGTCAGTTCTGTGATGTAGTTTGAATCTTTCTGGAAAAACTCAGTTGATTGATTTCTTGTTAATAGTTTCAAATCTGGAAAGGCTTTTGTTGTCTCTGCTACTTTTCAGATAGTACTTTTGACATTCTTGTTTAAGAGAAGAGGGAAATTTTTTTTCATACAAAAGTCTGGATTGCCAGTCTTTCCTAAACAGTTCTAGTGATCTATCATTGCTTCTGTGAAACTGCTAAAAACTAAAACAAATACACTCATTGTTCATAAGGGAAGTTTAAATTACAAGTGCCACTTATAACAGTATATACTTGTAACTGTGTATACTACTTTGATACCGATTCTAGAGTTTTGGGGTTAAACTTTCTAAGTAAGTCTTTGGCTTTGAAAAGCTAAGTATGACAGTTGCACTAACTTCATTGCAGTGTTAGCTTCTGTGACCTAAAAGCGTTTTCAGCTGCTTTTGTTTATACGTGCATTTGCTTTTGGGTAAACATTTAGTAAATACTCAGTATGAACAATGTTTATTTCCTCCAAACAAGGTGAGAGGGAGTTGGAGGGACTGAAGGGAGATATAAAGTAGGTAGCCAAGAGATGGCTGTGCTTTTCTGCAGATCTGGACAATTCCTCCCCTCGTGCATGCTGAGATATTTCTTTGTTTGGTTAGTGTTTTGTTCCACATTTCACCTAGAAGGGTCATTCTTGTGCTCGAAAAGCTGCTTCTGTTTTCATGGACTACTAATGCCATGAAAGTGCCAGTGGAAGGGGTTGGTGAGGATGTTCTGAAAATTACGTTTGCGATATGGCTGTCTGCTCACAGAGACCTAAAAGAAACAAACTGGACCTTTCAGAGTTTTGTGCAAGAAACCTTTCACTTGTAGTGTGCTCTGATGCACTATATGC
This sequence comes from Psittacus erithacus, assembly GCA_009867235.2. Classification (NCBI taxonomy): domain Eukaryota; kingdom Metazoa; phylum Chordata; class Aves; order Psittaciformes; family Psittacidae; genus Psittacus; species Psittacus erithacus. The sequence continues at coordinate 23,307 of WYDI02034196.1, read as the reverse complement.
ACAGGTAGTCTTTGGTATTTGAAAATTTTACCTTAAGGCAATTTGCTCTGTAGTTCTGGTTTTGACTGGTATAGGCTTATTTCTATCTAAAAATATTAATTTAATCAGAACTTGCAAAAGCAGAAGTACCTTAAGCATGAAGAGCCAAAATGGAGCTGATGTGACAAAACTCAGGAAGACTTGTATAATTTCTTTCTCTAGCTCATGTCTCCATATTCAGTTTACTTTGAGAATGCTGTTATAATGCGATTATGTCATGTGTCATTGTACCCATAGAAATTTGTGTTTCAATAGCAGTGTTGCTATGTACTATATACTATGTATTTGTACAGTTGAGGTAGTTAGTAAGGAACTACGAACCGCTAAGGAAAAAGGAGATGCTGCCACTTACTCTGTGTGGACATATCAGTTGTGGAACATCGCTTAGGTGATGGGTTATCAAGGTCTATTTTGAGCAACAGTTATTTAAAACCTTACGGCTTCTGGATCAGCAATGTTTCTTAGATTATGAGCCTCTTATACTTATGTTGACTTTTTGCCTCCTGAGGTAAAAAGCCAAATTACAACTTCTGCTTATGGCTACACGCTTTGTATTTTGCCATAGCTACCCAAATTCAGCAAGGCATTTGAGAACAAAATAATGCAAGTACTTTAAAATATCTGACACTATTAATTTGAACATTTTTATTAGTTCTTGAAAGGACTCATTCTGTCAAAAAGGAAAAAGTGTAATTCGAACTTTAAAGTGGCTGGTACTTATTTCAGAAGTTCTTAACTGAATTTGGAGATCTGTTGAGATCAAAGAAACAGCTGTGACAATGCTGTAGGTATGTGTAATGTGCTTTATTTAATCCTTAGTATTGAAAATGGAAAGTGGGTCCTTTGTTGACTGGCTTCTGTTTGTAGTTCTTGGTTTTGGAGCTGCTAAATGGAGAACTTTTAAGTCTCTGATGTATCTCCATTTGTAATAGCAAACATCTGTCTTGTCAGAAACTGGGGAAAGCGGAGTCCAAGTGGTTTTGAACTGGAAAAGCCAATTTCTGTTTTCCAGAACTGTTGATTTGTTCTTGTTTTTTGCAAAGAAACTGGAAAGTGTCATAGTATTCTTGAACTTTCATTTACTTGACGATATCTTAATGACTGAAAAAAGAGAGTTAGGGGTAGGATTACGGTGGCAATCTTTCTCTTCACTTGTGCTGAAACTTCTAGAAAAGTAGTTGGGGTTCACACTATATGCGGTAACTTTCCCATAAGCAGGGTGATGCCTGCAGGTTTGCTGCTTACCCCTGGAAAGCGTGGAAAAAAGGTTGCAGCCTGTTTAAAAATACTGCCACAATTGCATGAAGGAGTAGGCTGTGCTTGGTGGAAAGGTAGTGTAAATACTGGTGATAAATTTAGTGAGAAGCAAGCATAATTGAGGTTGTAACAAACATTAATAAAGTATGGATTTAATGGAATTAGAAACATTCTTATTAAGACTTGGTACCTGATAATGCTTGATTTGAGAACCAGTAAAATGTGAATTAGCATAGAGCAATGAAATTATGAATCTCCGTGAAAAGGCCTATCCTTGCAGTGTGTTAACCTAGCATAGCGGTTGGTGAATTTTCAGCTGACGTTCAGTTAACATTTCTTTTCCCTGGAACTTTCCTGAAAGATACAGGGGGATAGAATTGTTGTGGCATCTAATCAAACTTGAAAAAGTGTTTGGTTGCACTAGATACTGTTTACTTTTCAGTAACTAGGGAAACAATCAAATGATTGGTAGAGCAGGCAAAACTTGAAATTGATTTGTTTGCTGCAAAATGATGGAAGATTAAAAATATTCTTTTACAGTACATACACAGTTGAATCTGTTATCTGTGTCTTACCCAGCTGTTAAAATAGGATGCTTGTTACCAAACTGGTCTGTCTCTGTTTCGTTTTCGGATTATGGATTGTGTACTTCCGCATTTTTCTCTGCTACTTGGATACATTTGGTTTTGCTGTTCCCATTCAGTCTACATTGCTTCCTATATTCAGCATAAAATTTTCTAATCTAATTTTAGTTGATCTTTTTTAAAAACAGAACCTTTATTAAAGGCTGAAAATCAAGTCCGACTGAGAGGTTTGTCTTTTTGCTTTTGATCCGAGGGACTCTTAGATTATTGTTCTAAGAATATAAAACTGGAACATTGCCCTGTCAAAGGCAGCAGTTTTAAAGTGCAGTCTGATAGTGTAGAAAGCTGTAGTATAGAAAGTCTGTAGTATAGAAAGCTTGCACTCCTGTGCTAATTAGAAAGCTTCTTGATTTCAGCCAAAGTGTAGTCATGGCTAACTTACACAAATTTGATTTTTGCCAACTTATGTGTTGCTCTGATGTATTTATGGAGAACAGTCATATTCCCTCTTCACTTTTGTTTTGCTGAGCTAACTAAATCACACTCTTCAAAAACAAAAAAAGTTGCTTCCCGTAAGATAGGTTCTTTACTCTTTTAATCACCTTTCCCAGTTTGTGTAGCTGTCCTCATTAAGCCTTAATAGCCCTCTCTTAGTATCAGTAATTTTCCATCTGCATTGAAAGTGCACATTTTAGGACTACCATGTTAAACAGGCTTACACTGGTCCTCTGCCTGACAGGCTTTTGGCAACTTTTAGTTTATTCCAGCTGATGAATTCTGGACATCTAGCGAGTATTTAGTTGTATTCTCAAATTGTGAGATTTTATGCTTTGTGCTGCTGAATGTCATCCTGTAATCATTACTACAGTCTTTGCTGTGCTGCTTTGATCTTCCTGGGTCAGCATATTTCTTTAACACATTCCTATTTTTCATGCTGAGGTTATTAATTTAATTATTTGAAAGATCAGTTAACCTAATGTCTTAAAGAAATTAGGTTAAGAATCTGGTCTCCTCCTTCAAAATATCCTTGGATGTAGAAATTTCCCAGCACTATGCTGGCAGTCCAGTCAGTCCTTACAAGCATCTCTGTAATTAGTGGTAGGCTATGTCTGCATTGCACTTACAGCATTCACAAGCTAGCTTGTATTTATTGCAATGAAGTTAATGGCAGCACAGAATTCTTGGCATGGCTTGAACATGGGGAGCTGAGAAAGTAAGGGATAGTTAATCTGTGACCGATTTTGAGACACCTGCACTGCTAATATTACCCAGACTGTTTCAAGGGCATTCTTGGGTAAATATGGATGTCACTGCAGTCATAACAGTAAGTTCTTTAAGCTTTAGTAAGTCTCAAACATGACCTGGAGGGAATATGTCAAAATAAAGTATAAACTGAAGTATTAATTTTGATAGAACATAACACCAAATAACAGGTTGTTCATGCTGTGTTATAAACAGCAACCATTTGTCCTCCTTTACATTATTTGCAATGACCTAAAAGTAAAAGACTTTTACTTTTAATTTACCAGGAAGAGTAGATAGTTTCTGTTCTATGAGGTGTACAGATTTTCAGTAGGCATTCCTGTATGTGGTTTGTTTTGTTTATTTGCTTTTCATAAAATAGTGCCTTGCTGTTTCAGCTTCCCAATCTGTTGTTCTATGGCCCACCTGGAACTGGAAAGACTTCCACTATTTTAGCAGCTGCTAGAGAACTCTACGGGTAAGCTGGAATCAAGTTGCTTTGGTGTAATCAACTATCACATGTCTTCTAATCATGTGATGGAGTGTCTCTGGGCATTGCCTGCTCTTATGTAGCTTCTAGATCTTTTTCAGAAGTACCTTCACATTGTAATTCAGCTCTATTATGAGATTTCTTTCTCTTTTGTCCTGTCACACTTCTTTGCTTTCTGTTACTAATACAGACTTACAACACTTCAGACTAAAAGCCATATAACTCTCTAACAAAAAGTATGAAAAAAATGGCTTGTGTGTGCCTTACTGAGCTTTGTAAGGAGATCCCAATACAGGCTAAATACTGCCTGTATTACACTTTCTAGATATTTCTTTCCAGTAGTATTGCAATGGCAGAGCCCTACGAGTGACTGTATCTGAGCATTTTACTTGTTCTTCCACATTGCTCACAACATATAAGTAGAAAGGCATATTATATAGTGCTCTAAACTTATGAAGCCAACTTCCTGCTTTCTTTTTCCTTGATAACTGATGTAAATTTGCACCTCATTGTTTTCCACAGTCTGGAACACAATTGTAAAAATAGCTAATGGAAATTCATACCTCAACTGTCTTTTAACGAAGTATGTTATTTAGTAATGCTGGCAAAAATAATACCTGCTGTTCAGAAAGCCCAGGCGGGTTATTGAGATACTTTATAATGCATCATTACAAGAACTAACAACTAATGTGTTGTAATAAAAAATTTGCAGTCCTGAATTATTCCGGCAAAGAGTCCTAGAGTTAAATGCCTCTGATGAGCGTGGAATCCAAGTAATTCGGGAAAAAGTGAAGGCTTTTGCTCAGCTTACTGCATCTGGAAGCCGTTCAGAGTAAGTGCTTAGGACAAAGCCTGTGATTCTTTTTTGTTTATAATTCTAATACAAATGATGGGTCAGCACTGCCCAGGAATTTGCAACACACAGAGTGCTTGGACTAAGGTTTCACTTCATGTAATTTCATGTTGAGAGTTTTAAGACCTGGGAGGAGCTTTTACCAGTTCTGTTAGAGTTAGAGGCAGACAGGGAAAACCCCAAAGGATCAAGTCGTCTGGATTTGGTGATAGGTTGTTGCCTTTGTAAATGTAGTCTGACTACCATGGAAAAGCTTCTGTGGGTAAATTTTGGTGAAAGTTGTTTCTCTAGTATGTCTAATCTGTAGCATTGCTTACAAGATGGGTGCTAGTTTCTAAGATGCTAACAAGATTCTGGTGTGAGATGGTGAGAAGGCCTGTGTGGGTGAAGCCAATCTGTGTGGAAAAAACAGATAGTGGAAAGTAGCAGAAAGAGACTGCATGCCAGGACTATCTGGCAAGAAGTGGTCTTATGTACTGAAATTAGTCTGTTGCAGTGTTCTTTGAAGTTCAGGGAATGAGGAAGCTTTGAAAAGAGCTGCATTAGTTGTTAAAAGAAGAAACTTAAAGCAAGAGTACATATTTTTGAGGACTTTTGGTAGTATTAAAGTGTCAGTTCTATGGGAACTCAGTACCCCCCTTTATTACAAATACCAGTCTTTTAAATTTTTTCTGATTATTTTTAAATAACTGAGTGTGTTCTATTTGTCTGGTATAAATAAATAAAGTATGACTTGCTGTTTGCCAGTGGTATGGCGTTTTTGTTGTTTGGTTGGTTTTTGGTTTGTTTCGGTTTTTAACTTTTGTCTGTACATTGCATGTCTCCTGGATAAAAGATTTCTTATTTTTCAGTGGTAAAGTTTGTCCTCCTTTTAAAATTGTAATCCTTGATGAAGCAGACTCAATGACTTCAGCAGCTCAGGCAGCCTTAAGACGCACAATGGAGAAAGAGTCTAAAACAACACGTTTCTGCCTTATTTGTAACTACATCAGCAGGTATGCGTGGAATTTGTTGCTTATTTGGGTTTGTTGCCATTTTTCTTCTGTAGTTTCTTCCTGCCCCCTCCTGCTGAGAGATTGACATACAGTTTTCAGTTAGAGGTGTAGCTATGTGAATACAAGACTGAGGACAATGTTTAGGTTTCAGCTTGTATTTTTCACAAAGTTGTGGGTTTAAGGTTATTTTGTCTTTTTCTGCCTTGATAGCTTTATCTGTGTGAACTTGACTCATGCATTCATTTACCAAACACTTAATCTTCCTTTCTTTCAGAATAATTGAACCTTTAACATCTCGGTGCTCCAAATTCCGCTTCAAGCCTTTGTCAGACAAAATCCAACAGCAGAGGCTGTTGGATGTTTCTGAGAAGGAACAAGTGAAAATCAGTAATGAGGTAACTTCATGGTTGCCATGTAATTTTATTGCTTAATATGGTGCATAATTGCATTGCACTGAAAGGGGATAAGTCAACATACTTTTCCAGATTTCTCAATTGTATTTAGAGGAAATATATAACCTCATTTAAATGTTATTCTGCTTCCCCAGATGGGTTGAATTTTAAGTCTTCCTAAAATCAGAGAAATGTCCACCAGAGAAAACTGAAGCAAAACTATAGAGCTTTTTGTTCTATGCTGAGTATACTTGCATTAAACTGTGCTTCATTATGAAATTGCCATCGCACATTTATAAAAGTAGAGAGGTTGCTTTGTAACTTGTGTATTGTGCCTGTCTGTGACCATCTGCTCTAGACATTGTTTGGTGTTTTAAAATCAGTGTTCTGAGAAAGCTTACTGTGTTTTAATTAACAGTGAACATGTAACTTGGCATTTTCTGACATTGTTTTCCAGGCAGTGTCATACCTTGTTAAAGTGTCAGAAGGGGACTTAAGAAAAGCGATTACTTTTCTTCAAAGTGCTGCTCGCCTAATAGGTGGGAAAGAGATCACAGAGAAGATAGTCACTGAAATTGCTGGGGTAAGCCATGCTTTAGAGTTTCTCCTGTGATTAGTCTGGAAAGTATTTGTGTAGCAAGTCTGCTGACTACCTGTATCTACTTTTGCTCAAAGTTTGACTAAAAAATTGTTTTATACTCATTCATATTGCAGTATGGTGCCAATACACACCACCAGAATTTTAAAGATGTTTAAAAAATTTTAAAGGTTGTGTACACTTATTATATATCAAATTTCTAACAACTTATTCTCTAAGTCATGGAAATCTGTAAAATAATCTTATAATTGAAACTGAAGTTGAAATATTCTGCCCATGAATGCAAAATGTATTGCCTTTTGTGGGACAGTGGACTAGAACCTCTTATTGGCACTTTTATATATGTGTATATTCATATGTATGTGGGTGTATACAAGTATAGATCATTGCAAAATATGGTTTAGAAACACCACAGGGGAGGTAGCTTTCAGGAGCAGCTCATTTTCACCTAACACAGTAACACCTAACTCATTTTCACGCTGTTCACAGTGACAGCGCCTCTTCAAGGATGTTGCTGTTTAACAAAACAGCAAAAATTTCTTCTAGAATGACATAGATAAAACTGACAGGGACAAGAGAAACCTGAGAGGAAATACATTTAAATAAGACTTTTGTGAAGGTGTTCCTATAGCAACAGAACAATCACCCTCTAAAGCAAGAAACATGAGACTGGGAGTTGAGGAGCTGAAAAATAAATGGGCTTTAATGATGGACACTCTTCCCTTGAAGGTGCTGCCATTGTAGCTAATTGTGAGCACTGTGAAGTTCTCACTTTGGAACCAGATGTTATTGCGACTGTGCATGTTTTACAGAACAGTTTTAAGCAACTTCCTGGGTGAACTTCTCATTCAGTTTTGTGTATCTGGCTGTAGGAAAGAGCTGGATTTCACTTACAGATATCTGTAAGTCACAGTTTCAGAGAAACCTGGCAGAAGTTGACTGTAATGATAGGAAAGAAAAGCATGAAATTCCGTTATTGAATAATGCTTGTATAAACCTGTCCTGGGTTCAGCAGTAGCAGTCATTTTTCTCCTTCTTAGTAGCTGGTGCAGTGCTGTGTTTTTGACTCTCAGCCTGAGAACAACGCTGATAACACCGATGTTTTTAGTTGTTGCTCAGTAATGTTTACTCTGACCAAGGACTTTCTGAGTCTCATGCTCTGCCAGGGAGGAGGGGAAGCTGGGAGGAAGCAGAGACAGGACTCCTGACGCAAACTAGCCAAAGGGGTATTCCATACCACAGCACATCATGCCCAGTATATAAACTGTGGGCAGTTACCCAGAAGGGCTAGATCACTGCTGGGGTCAGGCTGGGTATCGGTTGGCAGGTGGTGAGCGGTTGTATTCTCTTCCCTTGTTGTTTCCCTTATCATTGTTATTATTGGTGACAGCAGCAGTGGTTTGTGTTATACCTTAGTTACTGGCCTGTTCTTATCTCAACCTGTGGAAGTCGTCTTTTTTCGGTTCTCCTCCCCATCCCTCTGGGAGCTGTGTGGAGGAATAAGTGGGGGGAGTGAGCGAGCAGCTGCATGGTTCTGAGTTACTGGCTGGGCTTAAACCATGACAAAACCAAAGGAACCCAACTTTACATCTTCATAAAGACTTCAGGGTCTTGGTTGTAAATAACTTTTGTGACCCTCGAGTGAGCTTAGTCCAAAAGATAAAAATAAAGAAGCTTTGAAACCAAATGGTCCAGGTAGTCAACTGACAGGAATGACAGTGACTAGAGGGAAGAATATGGGCTGTGCTTCCCTGCTCAAAGCTAAATAGTGACATGTGTTAAGTTTTGTTCTTCTGATTTATTGTCTGATCGTGTTGCATTGTGCTTTCTTAGTATGTCCCTGGTGTGTCTCTGGAGAGAAATTACTTGCTGTTTCACTTATAGAATGGTTTCAAAAACACTGGCTGATCTAATTGTTGAAGTAGGCCCTCCACTGAGTGTCCTGAATAAGTGTGTTTATGAAGGTGACTTTGGCAATTCACTATCACTGTATAGTTTTTATTTTAATGTCACTACTATAGGACAAACATTACAGCCTAGCTCTGACTCTTAGAATTTAGTTAGTTTTAGTTATATATACTTGCTTGAAAGTGGCTGGGTGTGTAGAGGAATGAAACCCTTAAATGGTTTCCTTCACAAACACTTTGTATCTGTTACTGTAGCATCAATTTCAATTTAAGTTTACAAGGTTGAAATTAAGAAATGTAACTTCTTGTTACAGGTCATTCCTAGAGAAAAAATTGATGAACTGCTGTCTGTCTGCTGGAGTGGTTCATTTGAGAAACTGGAAACACTGGCAAAGGTAGAGTCCTCGTGCTCTAGCCTGAATGTTTTTCTTAGTTTCTGCCCTTCAAATCCGTTGTTGGTGGGCTGAAGAATGTTTGGCCTCAGGTCAGTTAGGATGCACATTTCAGGAAGTGTGCCTTTTACCAGTTAGTACCTTTATCTTTCCCTTCTAAGCTGTCAAAATTGCTGTCAGAGTTGCAAATAAGATTCCATACCAGTGTGACTGGCTTTCTTCTGAGTTAAACTGATGACATGTGGAGCTGTTAGGCTGAATTAAGCAGAGTAGGAGTTCCTAGTAAGACACTTGGCTTGGGGCTTTAGAACTGTGTCTTCAGTGGACTGGGCTAGTCTCTGGACAGCTACCTTCCTTAGTTACATGGAAGCTGCATTAGATGAGAAGTATCTGAATAAAGTTGTAATAAGTCTTCAGTTTTAACATACTTCATGTCAATCTTACAGTACAGCGGTGATTACAGTTGTCTTACAAACTTCAGTGTCTTAAAATAGATCTTGCTGGAGATGGTACAAGCTAAGGGTTCATAGGAGTGGATTTATTTTCTTTAATACAGAAATGATTCTTACTCCCTCTGAAGAATGGGGAATTCCTCATCTCATGAGTTTAAAGGAAGCTCAGTCAATCTTGAACTGGATTTTAAATCGAGGAGTTGTCCCTGACAGAGGGGAAGAAGCCATAGCATGTTTTCCCTTCCAGTGAAACATTCCATGCCTGTATGAAAAAAGCTGGTATTGGTCAGCCTCCTGGTTTTTCCTTGGCTGAGCCTGGTTGGGTAGTTTTGGCAGGACCTCTGGTTTTGAGTCTGGAAACCAGCAGCAGATGTTAGAATGGTTTGTGCAGATGTCACTGCTTTCCACTTCCACATTTACTTACCATGATGTCTGAAAATGTGTTGCTCTTAAGATGTATTGATACGGATTTTCTAAATCCTTAGAGCTGGATAGTCTTTCATCAAACCACTATCAAATCTAATGCAGTAGTTTGGAACTGCTCTCCAGTTCCTCAAGCAGGTACTTGATGGTGGGGTTTTGTTTCAAGTATTAATGCTTGATATGCAGTTGACACAACTTGAATGCATACTTCTGCAAAGCACAGGTGTGTATTTTGCTGTACAGAAAAATAAGGTTGCACCAACTCTTCCTCTAATTTCGTAGACTTCTGTCTGCATAAATGGCTTCCTGGACACCTGTTCTCAGTATTTGGTGGTTTTGTAACTGGGCACTACTGCTGATTTTAAAAAAAAAAAGTGACCATTAATTGCCATGGGTTTTATTTTATTAAAAAAGTTTTGGCCGCAGAGATCTCTGTGGGCCTGAGGCTGGCAACTGCTGGATGAAGAAAATAAAGTAGGTGGCACTTTAAAATGTCAAGGCTGTGAAACTGCCACATGATGCTGTGGATGCTTTCCTAATTTTAGAATAAGGTTGGACAGGTTCATTGGAGGTTGTTAAATGCTTAAAATGTCTCAAGCTCACAAAATATAGATTGTCAGAAGCTGGAAGAATATTTGGGAAAAATTATTGCTATGTGCCTGCCAGGCTCTTGCACTCTTTCTTGCGGTTGCTGTCAGGTGGGATGCTGGACTGCATACAAAACTACCAGCTCATCCTCTAAGATGTAAAAGCCGCGTAATACATTTCAGTACAATCTTTCAGTTCAGACAGAACTTTTTAGATTGGTCTTCCAGTTTGTGGTGTTTCTGCTGCTGAATTGTCTCTGCGTTCCTCTCTGTCTGACACAGAATCTCATAAATGATGGGTATGCTGTTGCTCAGCTTGTAAACCAGCTGCATGATGCTGTTGTTGAGAGTGAAAATTACAGTGACAAGCAGAAATCTGTCATAGTCGAGAAACTTGCGGTAAGTCTGTAGCTTGAGTTAAAACACAACATTAATCTCCACTGACTAATTCTTGTTTAGGCACTCTCTCCCAAAATGCTGCTTTATTTTGATTTTTAGTTCTTAATGTTTCTTGGTGGAACCTAAATTTTTGTCCTGAGAAATTTCATGAGAAGGAATTGAAATCCAGCTAAGTGAATTATTAGCCATATTATATTGTTCTAATGGGACTCAAGAAGGAGATTTGTAGGTTTAGGGTTTGGTTCTTTCTGGGGTGGAGTGATGGTTGTGGTTTTAGGGGTTTGGCTTGTTTTAATATAAGGTGGGAGGAAAAATTAAGATTACAGAACGGTTATGGTTGGAAGTGACCTCTGGAGATCATTTAGTGCAGCCCCTCTGCCAAGGCAAGACCACCTAGAGCGGGTTACACAGGAACACATCCAGGTGGGTTTTGAACATCTCCAGGGAGGGAGGCTCCACGACCTGCTTGGGCAGCCTGTTCAGTGCTATGCCACCCTCAGTGTAAAGAAGTTCTTCCTTACATTGAAGTGAAACTGCTTGTGTTTTAGTTTATGGCCCTTGCTCCTTATCCTGTCACTGGGCACCAGCAATTAAGTCAGCACCTAAAAAAAAAAGAATCAGGAGCTGCAAAATGCAGGGTTTTGTTCTGGTGTGTAAAATATGTCCTATCCAAAGAGCTCATTAACTTGCTAAATTTTGACCAAGAAGAAATGGCAGCTGTGGTGGAGGTTTTGCTAAAATCACTAAAGGGTGGATAGTGTTGCTCCTAGCAGTTAGTCACACAGCAAATGGTGCATCCCTTCCTATAAGCTGTCATGGTGTGGCTTCTCTCAGAAGAGGTAGTTTCTCCTGGGTTGGTGTGATGGCTGTGTGATGTGTGAGTGCCAAAGGTGTCATTGCCGATTAATAGTTGGTGAACATCACCTTGGTGTTCCTCATTGTAACCAAAGGGACAACTGTCTTGAGCACCACCATTTTAAGAGGCTTTTACCTTCTCTTTTCTGTTGCAGGAAGTAGACAAATGTTTGGTGGATGGTGCTGATGAATACTTGCAGCTGATGAGTCTCTGTGCTGTGGTGATGCAGCAGCTAACACAGTACACTTAATGACTCCTGCAGCATGAAACAGCTTTTTTTTCACAGGTGGCCAAGGTTCTGAGAGCAGAGACCTGGGTGCTTTTGTAGTGGGTTGGGGGTTTTTTTTGCAATAAAAGGGCTGCTCAGCAGTTGGAAAAGATCCTACTGAAGTATTTTTTTCACACTAGGTTTGAGTGCTGTCTGGCTGCTGAGGGGACAGTAGTGCTCCTGCTTTGCAGTTTGTTGTTCCAGGTGTAAGTCTACAGCAGAAAATGAGCATATACATACTGAAAGCAGTGAAGGGTGAAAGCAGAAGAAGAAAGTATGAGTTGTTCCTCTCAGTTGACACTGATTGGTTTTCAAAGTATTGATGTGACAAAACAGTCACATATCTACAGACCGTGAGGCTGTGGACTGAGCCAGGCCCATGCTGCCTCCATCTTTCTATCTGCTCCTTCAGCATTAAATGCTGCAAAAATCACTAGTAACTGTATTGCAACACTTTTCAAGTTCACTCAAGCTAGGTAAGAAGCATGGGGTGAAGAGGAGGTAATCCTCTAAGGAAGTGGCTCATACTATACTATCTCAATCCTTGCTGGAAAGCTGAGTTTCCAGTCTGGTGCATTGATACAGAGCCGTAGGGATAGTTGAGCATCTCGAGGTCAGTTTCTCTCATGGATGCTGCTTTGAGCATCTGTTGAGTTCCTTGGCCCTGTAGCGCACACCAGTGATGCAGGCAGTAGATTTTAGTACAAATTACTAAGCCAGCCACTTCCTAGTGTGACAGACAGGTGCCCATAACACTGTCTCACACAGGAACAGCCTCTAGCACTTCAAGATCACCATCTTCTACTGTAGAAACAGCCCCTGAAGTCCCTGACAAAAGAGGAACTGCAGAGCCAGGCTTGCTAAACCCCAGCAGCAGCTGCCACTTCTGCCTTCCCAGTCAGACACAGCCATAGCACCTCCTCAGTGAGAAATGCCCCCCAAGAACCAAATATTTACAATTTAAGTGAATATAGAAGTATTTTATTGAACATTCAAACTTCATTAAGACATGTGCAATATGGCAAATTTTACTGGGTTTAACCCTAACTAAGACAATAGTATGATTGCTTGCTTGCTGGGGCTTAGCAACAGGGTCCAAATCACACCACTAATTAAATACTTTATTGAATAAATACATATGAAACAAAAATGCATTTTAATGCTCTTATAAAAGTTTAGATTTTGAAAGGCCATTCCAATTCAATCTGAAGTGTAAGTACATATAATAAAGGAAGGTAGGCTAGTTTAACATAATTGGCTGACTTTATACAGCACTTATATCTTTTAGTCCATAAGTAAATTATTAAATGATAAAGAACATCTAATACAACCACTTCTATGGAACTAGGAAATAAATTTCTAATAAAGAAAAAATTTACAGACCCCATGACTTTCCACCCAACCCCAACAGTCTAACCCTAAAGTGGATAAAGCCAATGGCTTTCCCCACAAGAGCTCACGACAAAAAGTCGCTTCTCTTATCAAAATTCTGTATTTCTGATCCGTAATGAGCATTGAGACAAGATTCAATATATCCCCAAAGAAAGAAGCACAATGCACGTTGTGAATCGCCTATTCAGCAACAGCGAGCACTGCATCAAACCACCTCATCCCAGGGATTAAATGAGATCAGCCACATTCATCGGCATCTCCTCCACTGTAGTATTGTAGAAAGTCTCAATGTCTCGCAGGATCCTCTTGTCCTCTTCAGTGACAAAATTTATAGCCACACCTTTTCTGCCAAAACGACCACCACGACCAATTCTGCAGAAAGAATGCATTTACACAGATGTTTAACTAATCCACTGCAAATGTTTATAAGATCCACTAATTATTAACTGCTGCTGCTCTGGTATCTGCCACTGGCCAGGTTAGGCTGTATTTACAGGACCAGCTGCTACCAAAGCCCTATCTGGTCAGAAAAAAACAGCAGTACAAAAACAGTGTCCATCCTATGGAGAGCAGCAGAGCAGACAAGGTTACTCATTTGCCTGCAAAGTAAGAATTTAGTGGTTGGTACTGTGGGATCAAGTCCTGACTTCAACCTCTCTCCCCTCTCTTCAGCCAATACATCAGTACCCATACCTGCATCCAAAGATCTTGTTCAAACACCAGACTGTTCCAATGTTTATCCAGTTACAGCCAGTAACAAGGACAGCACACTCAACTTGTGAATTTTAATGAAATATAACTATTTGCAGTGGGAAAACTTACGGTTTGTGCTTTTTAACGGAAATCCAAGCTCAACATTAAGCCCAAGTTGGTCCCTTATACATCACTGCATACAGTTCAATTACACCCACCATCAGTTCTACCTTCCTGCAGACTGCACAGTAAAGTACTTTGTCCAACAGCTAAATACACAAAATGGCTCACAAAGCTTAGTGAATAATCATGACAAAAAAAAGAAATACCAACTCGCTCTTTATTCAAACTGTGCCGATAACGAATCCACGTCCTAAATGACGTCAACGTCGTTTGAGCACCATCTTGTGTCATCAACAGCTGCTATCGACTCCTGTATTTTTTTGCATCAAGTAACAAAGTACAGTTTACTTAACTTAGGGACAGTCACTAGAAGCAGTTAACTAAACCCAGGCTCAGACTGTTATCAGAAGACAAAACCCCTCAGATTGCTATCATAAGACACACACCACAGAGTTAAGAATCCTGCTGTTTAAGAGCCACCAAGAGCACAGAAGGCACTAGGAGCATGAACACAGCTGGGCCTCCAGAAATGGAAGCAGTTCTTTAACTGCTAGTTTACTAACAGCATTAAGGTCTGGTCACTGAGCAGCAGCAACTGAAGATTAGCTAGGACCTGTACACATGAAGCTACACTGCTGTTAAGATGCTAAGTCAGTAAATGGGCATTGTAATCCTACTCCATGACCCAATGTGACAAAGGTAGTTCAGTAGCTGGCAATTTCCTCAGATCTCAGCTATCACTGAATCAATCACTTATTTTAAGTTTTCCCACTGCTTTGCTTTTTTGTCCAGAAGTCCTGCTCCTTCCTCTGTTCAGAATCAGAGCTGTGCAAGCCAGGGCTTTTTAAAGCTGAAGCACCACTGGTGTTATTTCCTGCTAGCATTTTAGCAGTTAACTGTACAAACGGATGCATGACACCCCCTATTACTGGCAATGACTAAAAGTAGAAACAGATGAGGTTTGGTGCCGATTCTGCAGAGGACATGACACTCAGCACTGCAACACCAAGCAGAGGACAGAGCCAACTAACCTGTGAATGTAGTTTTCACGATTGGTTGGCAGGTCATAGTTTATAACCAATGACACTTGCTGCACATCAATGCCACGAGCCTGAAAAGCAATACAGAGTCAGTCACTCAAGTCACAGGCTATAGCTGAAGTTACTTATCCCATGCTTTTGTCGACCACATGGTTAGTGATGAACTACAACTGTGTAGTCCATAGTGGAGCATAGTCTTTACTCTTCCAAGAAGCTCCAAGTAGTTCAGGCTACAAGAACCTTCACCAAATTATGAAGCTTTTGGCACCAGCTTTAAACAAATGTCTTGAGTGGAAGAGAATGCTCACCAGCAAGTCAGTGGTGATCAGGACACGGCTGGATCCTGATCTAAACTCTCTCATGATAACATCCCGCTCCTTCTGGTCCATATCACCATGCTGTAGAATTAAAAAAACCCTGTAAATACTACAGTTCCAATACTCCAGAGTGGGATAGCCTTCAAAAACCAAAGTGATGTATGAAACCCAGCGTCCCTACCTGCCGTGGGAACAAAGCAGGTAGGGATAGAAGGAAACATTTTTCTTTAAGCAGGGGGAACGATAATACAGCACTGCGCAGCTATATCATAACTTTCCTGCTTTTCACTCACATACAGCTCATTATGATTTGGTTTTCAGTACATGCACAACATCTCAGAAGTTACGTGGAAGCATTAATCCTTACCAGAGCTGAGACAGTGAAGTCCCGGGCATGCATTTTCTCAGTAAGCCAGTCTACTTTTCTCCTTGTATTTAGGAAAATAACAGCCTGTGTAATGGTCAGTGTCTCATACAAATCACAGAGCGTATCGAGCTTCCACTCCTGAACAGAACAGAGAAGATCAGGAACTGCATCGTGCCACTGACAATTCAGGCATAACAAGAATCCCAAACAAAGGCTAAAAATCTAAAGCAATAACCAATTAAGCATGCCCTAGTGCAGTTATATTCCATAAAACCTGAGAAATTGGAAACCACACACTCATCAAAGCTTCTGCATCAACTGTTGCATCAAATCTTAAGACACAGGACACTGGACATTAAGAAAGAGGTCCACCCTAGTCTTTTTTGATCCAATGCAGTTCTTCTTCTTCTTGCATGTACTCTGCTAGCATTACTACAGAAACCAAAGCTCAACCTTGGTTTCTGTAATTTTAGCACAGTGCTGTAACAAGAAGGTGAGAGAACTTAACTCTTCTAGGCAGAGCAAGCACAACTGATACCAACCTCTCTTTCAACATTAATGTAGAATTGCTTGATACCCTCCAGCGTCAGTTCTTCCTTCTTCACCAAAATACGTATGGGATCTCTCATGAACTTTTTGGTCACTTCCAACACATCCATTGGCATTGTAGCAGACAGCAACACAACCTAGAATGTGTTACTTTGTGTTAGCACATACTTAGGGACACCAGCTTTAAGACAATTCTGCAATTTTCAGATACACTTTAACTAAATCTGCACCTATCAATTTAACCACATAGGTTTTTTTTTTACCTGGATGTTTGTGCTTAATTTTTGGAAGATCTCATAAATCTGATCCTTAAATCCACGGCTCAACATTTCATCAGCTTCATCCAGAACAAACATTTTAATCCATTTAGGTGCTATTAAAGAAAGAAAAGAGTATCTCTAAGTTTCAGAAACATACTCCTTTTATTAACTCCACTCTCCTTCAAGATTAAACTTTCCAGTACAACTCTATAATGACAACATATGTATTGCTAAAGCTCCTAACTTGGTCTGAAATTTATACTGAAATTTATTATAAAGAGCAAAATTAAATTCATACTTACAAAGGTAGCGTCTGTTTAACATATCAAACACACGCCCTGGAGTTCCAACCACAATGTGTGGAGCCTCAGCCTGAAGCTTTTGCATTTCATTGCGGACATTTGTACCACCAATACAAGCATGGCATGTTGCTCCCATGTAGTCACCAAGAGCCAGAATTACCTTTTGGATCTAAAAATAAAACCCTTCTGTTAGCAGCAGTTCCTAGTACATTGAAGACTAAGCCCTTGCAGCCTTTGGTGCTTGCACCAAGCCTGGTGCTTGCAGACTTTGGAAGCCAAGAGTGCAAACAAGGACAATGTGTCTCTTATGGTCAGAACAGGGAGCTGCTAATAATGATTTTGCCCAACTGCTTATTACTGAAGTTGTTTACTAGAAAGCTGAAGTCAGAGGTGTACTTACATTTTTGTCCTCACTAGTTGCCCTAAAGAAATGACTATACTACATCTGTTGGCAGTAGTTAAAAAGCAGGGACTTTGCTTTTCAACTGTTTCAACTTTTGAAGTTTCCAGCTGTTAAGGTTTCCAACTGTTAAGGTCTGCATATTAAGCACTTACAGGAAGATCATGAAAACAGCGTATACATGCACTGCTATATGCCAGGCTTCAAGCATGTCTAACCTCACCCCTGTCTTCAGAGTAGAACTAAGGCTGAACATTCTGATCACAGGTTCTTGTTCCACAGATCTGCCTTATATAAAAAAAAAGAAAAAACTTTCCTGTCTCATTTATTGTGTTTAACTTTACCTTCAAGAATCTTCACAACAGCACTGGCATCTCAGTATACTCTAGTTGAAGACAACAGAAAGTCTTATATAATCTACTTTTTATTCCATTTGATCTCTGTTCAGTGTTTCGTCTTAAGACCCCACATTACTGATATGTATTAATCCTAAAATTTAAATCCTGTAAGCTTTGTTAAACATTCCCACTTAGCGAAATAGAATACCAAGCCTTGAAGGTGAAGCAGACATGCAATAACACTCAGGAAAACATCACAAAAATACATAAGTGACCACATGCACACTGCAGTTTTCATGTTGCACAACTGCACACAAATTCAGACAACTTCAAAAAAGTATGCTTTGTTTCCACTCAGAACACTGTAATAAAGGGTTTTGTACTTTGTTTTTCTGCTGAAGGTGCCCTCAGAAGTATACACAGCACTGCAGCTGGCTGCTGCATCCCTGCCCCAGCACACCCTCCACCTGCACCAACTCACTTTTGGAGCAGAAGCCAGTTTATATCCCCCATGACTCACACAAAAACGGTTCTGAATGGGTATTATCTACAGCCCCTTAAGTAGTCCATTTACTTGTCTCACAGTTGTGAAACCTGAAACCTATGCAACACACAAGCAGCTTCTTATTTTAACTACACTATCAATACCTGTTGAGCCAGTTCTCTGGTAGGGGCCAATACTAGTGCTTGGGTCTCCTTGAGATCAATCTCCAACTGCTGCAGGATGGAAATAGCAAATGTGGCTGTCTTGCCAGTACCTGACTGAGCTTGAGCAATCACATCATACCCTAAAAAAAGTAGGATACACATTTACTGCTCCCACACATATCATTCATGTTTTCCAGTTTATTTTATTCCCTTTGAAATAAGTGATCAGTATTAAGAGTTTTCTCCATTTCAGGTCAGTCCCGAAAGATGGTGTACCATCATATCACTTTTTTAATAGGGATTAAAAATAGGTATTGCACCATAATTCACCCATGCATATATTTTACATTTTCCCAATTACAGAATGCTGATAATAAATATATCACCCACATACCTTTGATGCATGGAATAATAGCTCTCTGCTGAATAGCTGATGGCTTCTCAAAACCATAAGCATAAATGCCTCTTAGAAGGGATTCTTTTAAATTCATATCATCAAAATTGTCAACAATCTCATTCCAATTGCTCTGTAATAAACGAAGAAATACAAAATATTAAATCCAACACTGATCTCTGTCAGTGATTATAAATTCTCAAGTCAGTTCTCATGTGCTTACCTCAATGACACCATCGGGGTCCATTCCCTCTGGGCCGCCATGGTCTCTGTCACCGAACAGAACAAGCTGTTAACACAGTAGCAACTAACACGCAGAAGCAAGTCGACACCCTGGCTGCCAAAAGCCGTATCTGAAACCCGTGACAGACCATTCTAGCAGGTGCTCTGATATTTTGCCAGTGGCTGAACTCCTACCCTCTCCCCACAGGATCAGGTGCCACTAACCCAAGTCCTCAGCTCTCAAAGTGACAGGAGCCTTCTTGCCACAGCGGGGCTCACGGCAAAACTCAGACTTAAGAAAAACCTACCAAAAAACTGTGGCTCAACCCCAGGTTAACAGACTTGACTTAAAAAAACAACCCGAACACCTAGCGGGCAAGACAACAGCCGCACACCCCAGCGTACAGCGCCCCCCTTCACGAAGGCATCTTTGTAGGGCGTGGCCGTGCACGCTGGACCCGCAGTTGTGGGCACGGAGCGGGGCAATGGCTGCCGCTGCGCACTCTTAAGCCAGCTCAGCCGCAGCGCCTGCAGTGAAGAAAAGGGGGCGGCGGGAGAAAGGGGGCGGGCTCCCGGCTCCGCTGCGGCTCCCCCCACCCCGCCCCAGCCAACTCTCGCGAGAGCTCCACCCCTGGGATTGCGCAAATCGGACACCGCGCGCAGGCGGAGGAAGGCGCCGGGCGGCCGCCCAGGGTGCCGCGCCCTCCCTCCTCCCCGAGAAAATGGTCTCGCCCTCAATCAGGGCCGCAAACGCGGGGCTGAACCAACGGCAGAGGGCAGGCGGGAGAGAAGCGTTTAAGAACAAAATTCCTCAACAAGGCGCTCGAGCATTTTAGTTACCACGTTGCCCAATATGTGAAAATAAATTAAAAATAGCCTTTTTTTTTTTTTTTCCCGGGGGTGAGGTTTGTTAAGAAATATCAACAACGAAAAAGCAAATCCCAAAGAATGGAAAGTAAACCCTCACCAAAACGCGAGTAATGAGAGAAACGCGACCGAAACGCCTAGCAGCGGAAGGTCCGGGGCATCAGAGCTGCATGACCGCAGCATCGAGCTGCCCTCAGAGCTCTCATCTAGAACGGGCAGGCACCTACCCGCCCCCCCCACCCCCCGGAACATAACCTCTCTTTTTTCCCTCTCCCGGGCCGCCTCCGCCCAACCCATCGAGCCTCTTCACGAGGAAGGGGCCCAAGGCCTTCGCACGCAGCGCCATACCTGCTATAATCCGCGGAGCCGCCTGACATGTTCCGATCACCAGCTCTGTCCTCAACTGAAAAGGAAAGCCCTCCGCCGCGCCCGCCTTATATATCCGCCGTGCCGCCGGACTCGTTTTCTTCGATCTGCGCATGGATATACACCTCACACCGCAGGAAAAAATACACGAATCCCTCCCGATTGAGCCCCCTTCCCAAGAGATATCCCTCACTACGCTGTCTGAGGTACTCTGAAGGAGGTTCCTGAGTCGCTCGAGGTCCCGAGGTCAGAGAAACATAGAGCTACTTTTTTTTCTTCAGAGCGCGGAAGGATATTGCACCACTAACTGTGTGGCAGTACCCCGCTCCTTCCTCCCGCTCTGCCCCCTCCCCTCCCCCTCCGCGCTCGTTCCTGCGCACGGGGTTTCCCGCTACGGCCCCTGCTGCAGCACGGGGGAGGGGGAGAGCGGTGGGGGCGGGAATGGGAGAGGAGGGGGCGCGGGAGGCCCGATCCTGGCGAGGCCGGCAGCCGGACTGAAGGATCACGGAGTGGGCGCTGAGGCAGCGTTTGGGGCGGATGGAGCAGCTGTGTCATGTCTGCGTTTCCGTCGCCATGTCGGTTATTTTTAAAGCCCCGCTGCCTGGAGTCAGGGGATGGCGGAGGCGAGCAGGGGGAGACCAGGCCTGGCGCCTGGGCAGCGGAGTTCGCCCTTTCCCCCGAAATGGGTCCTTCCTCCCTGCCAGGCAAAACAACCTGAATTCTCCCTCCTCGCTTTCTGTGTGAGGGGAAGGAAGGGGCTGAGCCTGGGCTAGTTATTGAGGCGGCCGCGGGCTAGCGAGGTGAGGGGGAAAGATGGTGGCGCTTGAGGGCTCCACGGTCGGCCCCGAGCCGCGCAGGCACTTAGCGGGTATGTACGGAAACCGGCGCCGCGGTGAAGAGGCCGGCAGGGTCCGGCGCTCCGCCTGCCTGCGGCGGCGGCGGGCAGAAGCGTAGCCGTCTGTCAGCGGCGTGTTAAAGCGGGATGATTTCTATAGGGAATGAAGGCGTATTTGGAGAGTATTTGTAGGAGACAGGCGGGGTGGTTCTCAGGGCGCTGCTGAAAACGCGGTGCTGTGATCTGCCGCAGTTCACAGTATAGCAATGTCCGCGAAAAACGATCTGTCGAGGCTGATGCAGAGGTTAGTGTCTTCCAAAATAAAGCAGTAAGGAAAATTAAATGATCGGTGATCGTGCCCGTTGCTTTCATGCTGCTGTAGAAAAATACTGATCTTTTTAATGCTCTTCTCGGGTTTTCCAATAATCTGTTCATCAATATTTCTTGTGTAGGCAAATAATATAAATTGTAAGCAATAATTTGTGACAACTCTAATGGATTCATGGGTGTCACTTCTCGAACTTGTTTCCATAGTGATTATGTATGGAGAAATGGAGGCAGTGCTTGAAAAACTCAGCCCTTTATTTGTCTAGAATATTGTAAATTGTCTAGAACCATCTAGAATATCCATAAAGGGTGTCTCTGAAAGACTTAATGTACATCAGCTCTTCTTGTGGTAGCACCTGCTGAGGCAATATGATCTGTAGCAATAGTGCAACACTTATCAATATCCCACATGAATGATGTAAATGCAGCTCCTCTGTCAACCCATCCTAATCCTCTCAGGTTCGGTCGACCCATGCTGGGTAAAAAATACTGAAGATGCTTCTTGTATTTGCAATTTAGACAGTCAAGCAACAATAACCAGAGGCCTTTTCAAATGAGTGATAGCAGTTTGTGTGGACCATTAAACCTCTGGTTGTAAAAAAAAACAGGATGATCTGAAGAAGGAACATGAGCACAAATTTGTTCATGAACACGTTTGTGTTTTTTTAAGCTGGCACACTTAGATTTCCCATTAAAAATTACTTTGGGTCTAAAGAGAAGAAATAATATTACTGAATATTTGTTTTAATTAACGATCTTGAACATTTATTAAGAAAGCTCTGGAATATATATACTTCTTACGATTGGGTCTTAGTATATTTGCAAACCTGAGTGGAAAAGATTTCTTATCATGGGAATTTCAGGAAGGCAAGCCATCATTTTCTGCAGATTTTAAATGTCTTTTTAAAAAGCATTTGTCATCTCAGAAACAAGCATCTAGTTTACCTTTTCTTGCAAAGAAATTAATGTCATTTCTGATACTTGTGTATCCAAATCACTTTGAAGGTTTGGTTTTGACAAAAGTTTTTAACTAACAAGGCTTTCCTAGCTTTCTTTAAGGATAATTATAGGAGAAACTGCTCCCATTGCTCTAATTTGCTGCAAGTCTTGTTTTACTTAACCAAACTTCATCCCTTAAAAAAAAAAAAAAAAAATCCAAACCAAACCAAAAATAAATGCACAGCAAACAAAACCAAACACAATAAAGCAAAAACAAAGAAAACCAAAACAAAACCCTTCAAACCCCTCAAAACTCCTTAGAATTTTTCTATTTTTTTTTTTTTTTTTTTACTATTAGCTTCAATCAAGGGACAATTTTTAAATGGATTTTTATGATAACAGGGAGCTTCTCTGGCAGATACTAAGATTTCTTTATGCAGACATTAGGCAACTATGAAGGCAAACAGCACTGTGTGCCCTGCAGAGCTCCTGACCACTGGCCACTCCTCCTTGAGGAGCTTGAAACTTCCATGTCTCTGAGGATTTTGGTCATCTGTGATTTACCTGATGATAATATATAAAGAAAAGACTGACCATATTGGTATTGCCTGCCACATGGTCATGGCAGAGTTTGACAAATCTGATTAGTTGGCCATGTTGTTTGCTCTGGTTCATTATTTTAATCCACTGCTATGGAATCAGACAGTCCTCAGTCAGGTGGCCTCTTTTCAGATGCTATCTAGTTGCCTTATGTTTTGTATGACTGGAACTATGAAATCATGTTTTAAGAAACAAATCATGGGTTTCATATGGATGTTCCACTTCAAGGGAGAAGAGGAAAGGCATCCGGTGGTTCCCCAAGGGAAAATCATTGTCGTGTTTCACCAAATGAAAAGAGGAAAGAAATTTTGTTTCATTACTTTCCTATAAGCAAAGGGTTGGAAACACTGAATCAGTCCTCTTTTATTTTTGTGAAACAAAGTAGTAGAGCAGCCCTGCTGAGGATGACTTGGGGGTTTTGGTTGATAAGAAAATGAACATGAGCTGGCTTCCATGTGCACTAGCAGCGCAGAAAGCCAACCGTATCCTGAGCTGCATCAAAAGAAGCGTGACCAGAAGGTTGAAGGAGGTGATCTTGCCCCTCTACTCTGCTCTTGTGAGACCTCACTTGGAGTATTGTGTGCAGTTCTGGTG
>WYDI02034192.1:0-17531 GCA_009867235.2 Psittacus erithacus | reverse complement strand
TGGACTGTTCTTATCTCAACCCGTGGGAGTTACATTCTTTCGATTCTCCTCCCCATCCCTCCGGGAGTGGGGAGGGGCAGGGAAGGGCAGGTTGGGGGGTGGGAACAAGCAGGCTACATGCTTTTCTAATTTACGACTAAGCTTAAATCACAACACATGAATAACTTATTTGCTTATGACCTGAGTAATGTACTATTTATAAGTTCACATGCTTAAAATATGAATTCTCTTTTTTTCAAATTATCACATTTGTAACAAAAGATGTGATGGTTCAATGCATTCTTCTAATTTACTACTTTGAACAATAGAAGGATTTAAATGGTTGGGTTTGCTATGAATTTCTTAAGCTTTAACATATATAGTTGGAATCTTTAATGCTGAAGTTTTCTTTGAGCTCCCCTGATACTGAATAAAGAACATCATAACTAGATTCTTACCAGGTATTAACTACAGTCTCAAGCTTAATATGGAAAACCCCATGAATGTCAGAGGCAATATGATTAATTCTTGAGAAATATAATGGATCACATTTCTATTTCTTTTTAAAAATGATTCTCTGAATATTTTTTATGGTTGCTCTGTCATCTCAGCTCTCAGTAATTTAATTATGTAATGACTCACTTCAGAGCATTTTGAATGGGATAATACATCCCTGTGGGCAGTACAGGATGAGTAGAGGCCAGCAGTCCTTTGACTTCAGTATCATAATTCATTGGGCTTCAAATGGACTTGTGGATTCATTTTCCTGACTGGCATTATCTGCAGATGAACCAGCTCAGATGAAGAAAGTTCATGAATTACATCTGTAGCTGGGTTGCAAGCAAATTTGAAAGACACAGGAGGGGATGGATTTAAGTATTACATGTCTGGAAATTATTTGATGGTTCCTTCGTATTCCAAACCATTAGGCATGCAACACTGGATCCAGTTTTAACTCTGTCATTTGGTCTCATTTTTAATATCTCCTCTCTTTGCCAGAAGCCAAATGTTTTTCCATTGCCCCTAGGCAAAATCTCTTTGGGTTTGAAGCAGTTTTTAAAAACATCACCAGGAGGATGGTGCAGGCCAGCAGTGCTGTACTTTACAACAGTTGCAGCTGTGTGACTTCCAAAGCCACATCTGCTATGAAAAAAAAAAAGCTCTATCAGTTCTGTATCCACAACATGACTTTCACCACTTAGTTGCATACCATGTGAAAACGTATCTATTTTAAATCTATTCAGTAAAGTAATTTCATGTCTCCTAGTTCTTCTATTGTGAAAATAGTGATATTACTATTCTGTGTATTTCCTTCATGACAGTTCTAATTTTATAATTTCTTAAATATTATCATCATTCATTTCTTTTCCATATTGAAAAGTCCTAACATTTTAAGTCACCTAGGATGAGTGCTATTTGATATCTTTGAACACTGTTCTTGGTTTCTGTGTGTTTTCTTTATTTTTCCTGTGGGACCGGGCTGTTTCATTGAGTAGTAGAAATGTGGAATCACTCTGGGTTTTCCAAGTAGCATAATGACAGTTTGCAATTGGTTTTCTGTTGTTGCCTAACAATTCCTAACACCAGATATATTTATGTTGGTTTTGATAACTGCTTAGCAGATATTTAGATAGAAACAGCGATTCAAAATAGTAACAGTTTATCCTGAGCTCATGGTAAAGGTACAGTTTGGGTTGGTTTTGCTTTTGCTTATTACCTTGCATTTATTTCAGTTTCATCCACAACTTCAGTACCTGCAATAAGTATCCATTCATTGCTTTGCAAGTCTTCACAGTTTGCTTTTCTAGATTATCTCTGACTCCGTCAAACAACTGCAGTCCTACCATAATGCCTAACTGTACTCTTTACACTGAGAAATCTGACAAAGTATTCCTGCGCTGGATTTTTCTCATGTTCTTAAGTCTTTAAGATGATGTCATTCCACAATAGGTTTGATAAAGGACCTTATCAAAAGCTTATTGCAAATCCAGTGTACTAAATCAGCCAGATTATCCTTATGCAAAGGCTTGCCAATACCTTGAAGAATTAGTCTTCTGCATAAACTAGATTCACTTTTCCCTCACAGATCGTATGGATTGCTGCGTCTACTTGATTTTGCTGTTTCTAACTGTTTCAAAGCACTTTTTAAGAATACTTGAAAGAATAGAGCAGTCAAGTTTTTAATTTTTCTGCCATTTTTCACCACAGGTTCTTAAAGCACTTAAGAAAAAGGGATTTTCAAAGGTAGACATTATAGTTGAGCTCCTAAATTATCTCATTTTGAGGTTCCATATTATTAGGAGAAATCATCACCAGGAAGCTTCAGCATCTTTCATTTTAGCATCTTCTGTTTAGTATATATTGATATATGGAGAGAACAATTTCCGGCAAGCATATTTGAACAGTTGGGACTAATGAGTTACACAATGGAAGAAATACGAGTAAATTACTTTCTAATAGGTATGTATTAGGGTATTTGCTTAAGGACAGAGAATCAATGGCAGAGACTAGAAAAGATTATTTGTTTATGGATGCATAGCTATTTCTTTTTCATGGAACAGAATGTCACTTCTATTATATGAAGCTCAAGGAACCAGTTTACTTCTACTGTCAGCCTTCTTGCTAGTAAAATGTTTGTCCTCTATTCTATATCATTATACATACAGAATACTTTATCACTAGGTGAACTACAGTTTCATGTCCATTATTACTGGATCAGCTACAGTTATTCCTCTTTCCTGCCTGTATTCTGAAGATATCCTTTATCATGTGAAAAAACTGTATCAAGGACTTTTGCTCACCTGTAAATTTTCTATTATATATAGCTGGAAATAGTAATTATTTATTAATATATATTAATAGTCATATAAATATTATTTTGCATATTAATATATAGCAGAAGCTTCAAGTTATTTATCCTGTTTCTCTCAGAAGTTATTCAGTTTTATCTTCCCTTTAGTTAGGCTGTCTCTCGGACTTCATTTATAAAGCATCATAGATTATCCTTTATTTCTATTCATACCATTTCTGTCATCAGCTCGCTGACAGTTTTTCTCAACCTTGAGGATGCTAAGATCCATGAGGTAGCAAATCTCAGCTGGTGTTTATTCAGCACCAAGAGATTCAGGTCCTGATCATCCAGAAATTCTTTAGGTGATACTGTAGTATAAATAAATAATTTTCTGG
The DNA here is from genome assembly GCA_009867235.2 of Psittacus erithacus. Taxonomy (NCBI): domain Eukaryota; kingdom Metazoa; phylum Chordata; class Aves; order Psittaciformes; family Psittacidae; genus Psittacus; species Psittacus erithacus. Next base: position 14,366 of record WYDI02034192.1, on the reverse strand, counting down.
GAACTTCCCATTTAACAAAGCCATTTTCATTTCTGGCCTACAGAGTACAGAGAAGTCCTGTATGCTCAGAGTCCAGTGGTATGATTTGCTCATGTTTTTTTCTACAACAGATTATAGTCATTCTGTATTACTAACAGAATGGTCTTCTGCTTAAAAAAGTATTTCTCCCCTTTTCTCCTTATCCTTTACATGTCTGATATTATTGTCACCATAGCTTTATATTACTTGGCAATTTTCTTTGATTTTTGATTGTGAAATGTCTTGGCTCAGGTTTCATTTTACAGAAGTGCAAGCAACATTGCTAAACTTTAATTGCATTATAAGAGGAGGTGAGAATTTAAGCTGTATTTTACATAAATCAAACCAGAAAAAAATAGTTACGTACTGTACCCAACAGAACAAGTTTACTTTGATGAGTTCTGTAGAAAAATTTTGATAGTGGCTGAGGCATGATGATTTCCCACTCAAATCTGGAAACACTACCAGTGATGCTGATGTAGATGTACCAGTGACGGAAGCTGGAGATGGAATGCTGTGCTATTTTTTTCTTTTTTTTAATTGGATAGGTCTGTTTACAGAAATACTTGTCAGATCCTCAAATAAGAAACTCAGGATTTAATTAGGAGCAGATAGGAATATGGCAATCAGGCTGACTCTCTTTGGCACTGCCATCATGCAGGTTTTCTCTACTAACACTGAAGAGAGATTACAAACAGATTTAATGTAAAAAACCAGCCATTTGGTGCTAATCATGTTTGCATTTCTTATATCAATTTAAAACATGAACTATAGTAACCTTGAACTGAAATGCTCAGCATTTCATAATAATATTATAACCAAATAAATTTACCATGATACTTCCATTTAAAAGTCTGTCGAGAATGGAATGCTTCTTAGCAGTACCAGGACCATATAGACCACAACATCAATAGCAACTGCACAAGGTGCAAAGACAGATTAACCATCACATAACCTGTCGTATTCAGGATGAATCCTTTCAAGTTGTGATTATGTCTGACATAGAAAGCCTTGCAAACAAGGAACAACTTTTCACTTTCAGAGGGCAAGGTTTTCCTCCGGATCAGATCTTCCTGCCTGTCAGAATGAAGTAAAGCTTTACAAGACACCAAGTATCCTTTCCACACACTTATATTGCCTGTCCCATTCTGAATCATGAGCCATAGAATGAATCACAGAATGGTTTGCATTGCAAGGGACCTTGAGGGATCTAGTTCCAGTCCCTTTCCCATAGGCAAGGACACCTTCCTGTAGACCAGGTTGCTCAAAGCCTCGTCCAACCTGGCTTCATCCAACCAAGCCTTCTGCTTCAGAAGTGAGGAAATTGTAGCAGGTTTTCATTAAGAAAGTATAGTCCAAAACATCCTGCAGAACAAATTAAGTATTTTCAAAATCCGTATGTAAAATCAGCAAGCCAAAAACCTACGCATACCAGTGGGAGTCTGCATATACATAACTGACCCAGCAATGTAGGTATTTACAATATCAGCATTAGAAATTACCACTAATAATTAGAAATTATTAGTGTAAATAAATACAAAGATAAATAAATAACTTTAAAATATGTTCATTTTTCCACTGTATTTTTTCCTGAATTTCATAGTCTATCTCCATTATTTATCATATATAACTTATGTTTTTATTACCTGTAATGGGAATAGTCATAAAATATAGCAGTGTTAATTCATAAATCTTTACAATAATAATAAGACAGTACTGGAATAATCTGTCCTGTATCACTATGTATTTTATTGATAGTATGACATATCTCTGATCATTTCACCAGTAATTGTAACTGCCCTCTGATATTTGCTAGCTATCTACTGTAATAGCCTTCCATTGTTCTTTATGCTTCTGACAATCCCCATCCCTTCTGTACAAGTCTTTGCTTAAGATAGAAATTCCTTAGGCAAATAATGTCATTTTATATATGATGTAGGCCACTAGGGTTTTGGCCAATATAAATGCTTAACAATAAGATTGTTCAAGTTATCATAGAAGCTGATTTGAATTTCATATTATGCACTGGAAAAAGGTAAGGAATTCAGCTGTGCTAAAGTCCTATTAAAATGTTTGCCCACGAGTAAAAAAAAGAAGATTAGTATATTTGGCATCAGACACTGCTGATAAGTATTTCAATTTTGCAAAGTGATTAAATGTAATTCCTAGATTGCTCTGACATTCTTAAGATAAATTATCATACCACAGTGCTTCAAGCATCCAGCAAAAAAAGCAAGCTGATGGGGGTGGAAAAGAAAGAAAACATGAAGCAATAAAGGAGGATATATAACAAACAATGTATAACGCATATTTTCAGCATCACTTGACCCAGGAAAAAGCAATACTCTTTTATCCCAAAATACTTAGTAAGCAGTCAGTAATTGTCAGAAATTGTGATGTGGGATTATGATAAAGGAATAGTTGAGCTGGGAGATCACCATCTAACATCTTGCTCTAAAGTCAATTGTCTACACCCATTGTAAAGTTCTTTGACCAGTCAGTAATGGCTTTGTCCTTGCAGATTTTGATGAGAAGTTCTATCCTCGACTTGGTCAAGAAACAGTCCTTCTAATAGACTTTCCATCAAATTCAAAACAAGTGTCTTAATGTTCTGAGAAAATTACCAGAAGAAATTTCATTAAAAAAAAAATAAATAAATTACAGAGTCTTTCTGAAACAGCAGAATATTATTGAAAAAATTATGATAAAGATACATGCAAGATTTGCTTGGAAATTAAAGATAACATGAAATGAGAGCTGGAACATCTTTTTTTTTTTTTTTAATTTTAAATAACACTGCATAGGAGAGAATATGCTTATGAGGTGGTGGTTTCTGATCTGCTTTAGGAGTCTGAGCATCTGTTCCATGTATAAGATTTGAGAGGTCTACTTTGCCTTGCATTTCCTTCTCTCAGAAAACTGGATGCTATATTTAATTAGTCAATTAGTTAACACTTCAAGGATCCTTGGCATCCAACATTAAAAACAATCTCTGTATAAAACTATTAAAGCAAACTCTCAGGACAGACAAAACAGAACTGACAGACACCTTGTTCACAGGGATGTTCCCTCTATAGGTCAGGTTTGAAACATTTTGGAGATAACACAAGAAATAGCACCAGTTTCTGATTTGATGCTTTCTGATAAAAACAAGCAAGAAAGAAGAACATTATTTTTACTATCACCAACATTATATACTAGTTGCACTTCAGAACTAATAATCTGCTTCATAAAGAAAGATGTTTTCAGTTTTAGGGGTTTTTTTAATAGCTATAGCAGCTAGAGATTAAAAAGTGTTTTAATCTCTGAATCATACTCCTCTGCATTACCATTTGCCAAAAAATTCCAAAATTTATGTAGCACAAAGCACTGAAACTACCTGGAAAGTAAAAATTTGATCAAAGCCAGTAAGTTCAAAGGGGTTGCAGATAGTACAGTCTGTGAGCTGCTTTTGCTTCTTTTTCAGAAATCCAAATGTGTCTTTATGACATAATCAAGATGTGTATATTTTCATATACCATTACACTTCAAGCATAGTTTTAAATCAGTAGGCCTATAATAACACAAAAAATACTTTGCTGAGTGAAAGTGAATTTTACTTTTTGTACACAACCAGAATTTATTTTTGCCCAACTCAAATCCTATCATGAAATTGGTTGTAAGGTATGTTGTGCTTGAGACTTTAAAACAGGGCTGAATTTTACTTCTGGGTGCTTTGTCCCACATCAAGTCCAGAAGACACAGGAAAAAACTACTTTTAACCATGGAACATGGATATTGATTCAGATTTGAAGTGAACAATGTACAATCTTCATAAAGTCAAGAACAGTCTGATTTGTAACAAGACGATGTGGCTGTTAACGGTGTGTGTTTAGTTGCAGCATTTCTCAGAATTGTGTTTAGACTGTACATCTGACAGATGCATTAAGACTAACCCGTTCTTATCCAGAATTCTAGCATAAGATGTGCAGCTCAGATACTTGAACAGTTCACTTCTTTACATATGCCTTTATCAGGCTTTCCATTGACCTCACCAGCTATTCGGACATGAAGCATTTATGATGACATGGTCCACCCTGAAGGTCCAATGGACCCTGATTTTGTTTGGGCTTGTCTAGGAATCTAACATCTTTCAAGCTCTGTGTGCCTTCAGTCCTAATCCAAATGTCATTTTTTCCTTTCAAGGTTGCTTTGCTGAAAAGGATGTTTCTGCAGGTGCTGACTGAGTTACATGACACAGAAATGCTACACAGTATTGTAAAGCCCACAGAAAAAGATGACTAAATTCACGAGCAAAGCTTTCCAGCTTTTAAAGGTTCTTTGTACCTAAATATAAATAATAAATGTGCCACATACAGAATGAGTAGTATGGACTTCAAGCATAGTAAGCTTTCCCAAGACAAAAAAAACCAAAAAAACAAAACAACAACAACAACAAAAAAAACCCAAAACACAAAAACAAAAACACACACAAAAAAACCCAAAAACAAAAAAAAAACCTACAAGAAAACCCAAACCAAAACCCACGAACAAAAAAACTACTCCCCCCCCCAAAAAAAAAAAACCCAAACAAGTTCAGTGAATCTTACACATGAAAGATGATCTGAAATCTTTAGAAGCATACTTTAGAAAGTTTAAACACTTCAGATGAGGATCCAAACAAAAACCATAAAAGTACTAAGTCTTCTCCTGAACTTACATTCAGATTCAGGCTGACAGTACTTGTCTTGTAAATATTATCTTACTGTAGTAATTTTTTTGTGGGGTGAGGCACATGTGGGTATTGCATAGTATGGTGCTACACAATTTAAACTGGCCTGTGAGCAACAGAGTAAGTAAGGTACTGTAATGAATCTTCATTTCCTATTAATCCTTAGCATTGCTTCTGAATTTTATATCTCTGAAAGGACTTGCATGCAACAAGTTCCTTGTTAGCCATTATTTTCTAAGATGTAATCTGTCGGTAAAGCTTGTTAATTCCTTTGAGAAAGAATATGTACTTCATTGCATGTGCCTGAGCATTATCACTGCAAATGACCTTGCCTGTATTTTCTCTTCTATTCTGCGTCAACTTAGGATAATAACCCTGGCTGTTACCATCAATCTGGATTCACAGACGTGCAATTTCCTAACTCACTCATGTGGATAATGTATTCATCCTATAATGCCGCATTCCAGTTTCAGGACAGTGATAGTTTGAGTGCAATAGTTGCCACAGGTAAAAGTAATGTACCGTTTAGCAGTTATATTGAAGTCTGTTGCAAAGTATCTCTTGGTATCTCCCTCTCTCCCCACCCATCTGTAGCAACAATCATGCACGACAGTCTTCAAAACAGCGATACTACTAAGTGACTATACCTGGCATTAAAATCTAGATAAAGTTACCGTATACCATTTCTGACATTGACCTCATTAACACTGCCATATCGTGTCTGATTCTTAAAGACAGAGTGTCTTTTGGTAGTTACATTTCTTTGATGAGTATTCAATACAGAAGTGAAGAGAAAATAACCTGTTCCAGTTGTGATGAGGAATACAATAACCCATCACCATAGCAAACAGCATATTTTATTTGAAAAATACGAATAAAAGGTTTTGTCCCTTTTGTTTATTAAAAGAAAACATAACAATTTCTATCAATAACACTTGCATAAGGAGGTATACTTTACATTACTCTTTTGTTAAAAAAAATAGATATATTTTTGGAGACTTTGGAAAAATAAGGATGGCCCAAATGCTTGCAACACGCTCCTTATGTTCCTTAGAATGCACTGTGCCGTTTATATGTACTGCAAGTACAAGGTCTTAGCACTTTATAGTCCACAAAATAACCCTACGCAGCATAATTCCACCTTCTTCTCTGCATTTAGACTATTTCCTTTGTAATCCTTTTTTTTGTGAGACTATGAGTTTGCTTAATTCCAGACTGGTCCAATACTTACATTTTTTAAAAGATGACTTTACAAAGCCTTAGACCACAGAAATGCATAATTCGTTTTAAATACCAATGAGAATATTTTCACATAGACATTTTCTTGCAGTATTCACAACTTAAACAACTGCATCAATCAGAATTCAAAATCAAAAACATTTACAATTCTTTTGGTTTTCTAAGAAAAAAAATAAAGTGCATAACACAGTGAAATTACTTTCAACTTTTACAGTCTTTCATGGATATGTAATAAATGGCAACGCTGATAAACAAATTAATTTGTTTTCAATGTATAAAACTAACACCAGTTGAATTCAAGCTCTTCCTCATCCTTGAAGTGTATTAAATTACATTTTGGCCATTTTTAGGCTGACAGTGTATTTCACCTTTTAAAATACTCATACAGATAATTTTCTCAGATGATGTGTCAAGATTGACGAGTGCCCTCACCATTACAAGAAAGAGGGTTTGTTTGAAGGAATATGACTAATTAATTTGGTGTAAGTGTACTATTTGTTGAATAGCTGTTGCAGAAATAAAATCGTAAATTGGAAAGCCCTTAAGCATCATTTCATATGTGCTATTTATCTTCACTCAGTATCTGAAAAGCTGGCAGTTTTCAGCCTTTAGTTGGTAAGCTGCAACAGGATTTCTATTTAGGCTAACAGGAAAATAACTGAGAATGTGAATACACAAAAGATCGAGTAAAGCTTTAAGCAAAGTCCTTACAATCAGACTTAACCATGAACTAGGAGTTTCCCACAATACCTTTACTCAATATGTAGTTTGTTTAATCACCAATGCTACAAAATGATCATGCCCTCCACGGCATATAGTGTTAATCTTCTCCTAGTTTAATCAATGTTCACATAGAAATTCTGAGATGTATTTTTTTTTTAGGACATTAAAGGAAAAATTAGTGGGATTAGGGAAAGAAATATGTAAACCTGTTCTTTCTGCACTGTGAGGCCTTTTTCTGTGGCCCTGAAGATTTAATATTCTGCTATTTGTCATGCAAACAACACAGCACTGTGATGTGTGTTTCAGTAAAAAGCAGTAAGCATAGCAAGCATGCAGACGTGTCATGACAGAAACATACTTGGTGATCACTGTGGACAGGACGTACCGAACAGGACACAACACAACATCACCAAAGCAGCATCTCAATAACCCTGCAGAGTTTTAAAGGATTCAGGATTCCTGGGGCAGTGGGTATGATGCATGTGCTGTACAGCAGCAGAGAGACCACCAGGAATGGTGAAAAGGGAATTCTTATTTCTCTGAGATATGACCTCCTTCTCTCATTAACTTAATCAGAACATAAGCATAAGGAGTGATTATTTGCTTATGCTGCTGCACTTCTGTTGACTTTAAGTCTGAACATTTTATGATCCAAATAAAAAGAAAACAATGGTGGGAACACCGCTTAAAGCATAAAATACAATTGATTTTCTCTGCTTCAGAGAAACATAAAGATAACTAATACCTCAAAACTATAATGTAACAGTGAACGCAGTTTTCATGCAGATGCAGTACGAAGAATTATGGCCCATGGTATGACTAACGCTGAAATATTTTCTTCTTAGGACTTGAGTAATACAGTATAAAAATTTAGATGTTGATATAAAGCAAGTGTGATCTAAATCAAAGAAAATTTATCCTCATAAAATCCTGCACTACTAGTCACTTCATTTGGGACAAAACTGAAACATACCCTAACTCTATCCCCCAAAAAGACAATGCATAAGCAATTCTCAGCTTCTGTATAACTCTTACTGCATTAAAATATCTGTTTGACTTTTTTCTAAAATCAGAATGTCTCCTTAAATGCACTTCTAGAAGATGTCGTATTTCATAAAAATAAATAAATAAAAATCTGAACACAGATTATTAAACTACTTTCAAATTCCCCACAGAACATTTTATAGTTCAGGGTATTTTCCCTTCTAATTTGTCTTGTGGGTTCAGATGTTGACAGAAAGAGGAACATTGCAATTTCCAAGTGACTAACAAAACAGTTGAGTAAAAACCAATTCTGGAACTACAGTGCAACTAATACATTTTACAGTTTGAAAAGTTTTTTATAAGCCTACTTTCTAATTTTTCCAGAAGACTGTTTAGACCAAAATTAGTCAACTACATCTCAGGAAGCAGTTCATTTAAAAAAATATATCCTCAAAGTAGAACTGATCAGAAGTTTCAGTCACATCTAGGGCCTACCCAATCATACAGTAAAGAAGGGAAGACTTAAATCTTGTTCACACAATAGGTCCAAAATAAATGCAGACCCTTCTCTACTGAGCTCAAGCTACAAAAAGTTAAAGCTTCAAACAAAACAAAACCATAGAATCTGCTGGATTAGGTGCACGCAGCCTGCAGTGTAAAGAACTGTTTAGCAGTTTTACAATGCCAGAAAATTACTAGCATAAGAAATCTATTTAACCCGTAGGAAAATTAAGAACAATTAAATATCAGCAGATTTTTTCTTAACTGAAAAGTCATCATCTTATTCTCTGCTTAAACTTTTGTTACCCCGCCTTACTAGCAGTTCTCTTGCTTTTAGTCACACATGGAAATAGAGAGACATGATGATTAAGAACTATGTTTTAAATTGATTGGTGTAGCTCCTGGACTCAGAACAGCAGAAGACTTGAAAAGCATCATCTACTGATATAAGTGAAGCACAGTGAACTGTGTAGTTTAATGGTGCTGCCATGGTTGTTTTTATTGAAAGAGCCTATGCTTCATCTGCTTTGCTGCATAAAGAGTACTTTGGACCCATTCCATTTAAATGAATGATCCCATGAAAAGACAGCAAATAAAAGCACAACACTGGAAACAACAGTTCCTATAGCACACAGGAACAGAGCATGCCTGGCGTTATGGGCTACAGCCACGTTAGAGCTACCAGCTAGTGACGTCCTCCCACTGTTAGCTGGCTGTGGATGAAAAGGTCATGAAGGACATAACGAAAAGATATCATCTCAATGAAACTTGCTAATTCAGTAAGATTAAATCATCAAAGGACCATTTAAGAGGACAGGTGTGGTTTATCCCTTCTGTAAAGGAAACAGGCTTAGCAATTCTCACACTGATAGTAAACCCCATTGGCTACCTCACATTGGGATCACAAGGCTAAAGCACAGCTAGAAATGCAACCTGCAAGAGATTTGCTCCTCCGTTAGCTATCTTCCTAAATTGGCATGACCATAAACTTATGGTAGCTTTGAGATGTTAAGCATATTGCAATAAAAATGTCGTTGCTTGGCTTTACTTTAGGTATTGTTACAGATACGGTACCACAGACTTTATTGAGCAATTAAGAAATATACACAAGGGACAAATAGCTTCTTTTTTCTGTATTTTTCAAATTTGACTTTCTTTCAATTGGAGAACCCAGTTTCAGATATGAAAAGGGCACTTGTTCTACAGTAACTGCATACAACTTGCTCAGTTCCAAGTACTGTATTCATTTTTCATTATCACTGCTGTCATTATACCTCCAGTTGTTTAAGAACTTCTTCATTCTGGGAATTACAACTAAGTTGTTCTTTCTGATTCTATTTCCCCATAGAGTTCAGCTAGCTTCTTGAACTCAGGTCCCCAGTCTCCAAGGTAATTATAATCCTGGTCAGAGTGTGTTGTGGCTGAATCCAGAGAGCTGATAGATCCAGCTTCTGATCTATGACCCTCATAGGCATATGTCTGTAGGGAGTCATATGGGGGCACACTCGGGTCCAGATCAGCCTCTGCCAGTCTTTGTTTAATGAACTCGTGAACATCTATACTGTCAAGGCTTGAGGAGGCGTGATGCCTGAGCACAGGCTTCACTTCAGGACGAACATCTCTCCGGTACTTTAGCTCCTCAGCAGCTGATGGATTCCTCAGTGCTGTGATGTCAAATGCTTCTGTGTCTTCTTCTCCACCACCTTCATCATCATATGTCACAACATTTTCCCGGACATCTTCTTCTGAAATGATCAGTGGCTCCTTCTTGCTGCGTCTTAGGGTGATGAAAAGGACCACAATTGCTAAAGAGAAAACTGTAGATATTAGAGTAGGTTTAAAATTTACATCTGAAAAAAGCAGATATATACTAAAGAAATACCAGATACTAAGTCAAATACAGAGGTGCAATACTTTCATGCTAATATAGGTATTTGAGATCATTACATCAGGCATGTGTCTGTAACAAAAGGTCACCAGACCTGTCAGATCTTAAAAAGAGTGTACTTGTATATCTAAGAGCAATGGCTTTGCTGTGTAACGTGTTGCCTGAAGACAGATTACTGTATGCCTGGAAAGCACCCATGAAATCCATACAGCTGTGTTTTGGCACAGCAGTATGCCGAAGTGCAATAGGCTGAGGCTACAAAATTAAGGGGAAAATTAATAATGCTGCACTGAAACTACAAACTTTCAATGCAGCCTGGTCTTCCAAAGGGCCAGTAAAAAGAAGTCTTCATATTATCTTGGTAGGGATTACTGAGGTTTCTTGAGCCAATAATGAAATCCACTGACTGGATTATTTGAGATTTCATAAAGGACATAAAAGAGGATAACATTCTTTCAGTTGAATGAGTTACTAGGGCTGACATTTTTCAGAAGCATTGATAAGGACTTCCAGTGCTTCATTAAAACCAGTATTTAGCACATATGTCCATTTAGAAGGTAAAAGGTTTATTTTTTTCTCTTATGAATATTCAATCTTGTATGATAAAACAAAGGATTATAAACTAAATTAATTACTACACATTTTAAAACAGCCTCTTGACAAAGAGGTTCTGAAGTAAGCTGTAAGGAAAGTTGTCTTCAGAAAATGTAGAGCCTTTAGAAAAAAATCCTCAAAATCTCCTATGCAGGTCACACTGTAATGCCCATTTTTTCTTGCTGTCTCTATACGAATGCAAAAAGGCACATGAGTAGTACACACATATGTATCCAGCAAATTGTGCCTCTGCCAGAAAAAAACCCCGCAACAATAACAGAAGAAAATATTAACTAATGGGTAACATTCAAATTGGACTGGGGAAGGGGGAAAAAAAAAGTCAAGAGAAAATGCACTTGCAATGGCATTTATCTAATGGAGTCATCTTATAGACTCACACGGCCCTTGCCCCTGTGGATTATGTTGTGCATTTCTATCAGCTTATCCTACAAAGGTAATTAAGAAATGGCTTTTGTACAGTGCTAATGGTGCTTCTTAAAGTGCAACACATTTCAAAAAAGCTTTCCTCATTTCTCTTCTATCATTTTTCACACTGCTTTAGACACGGAATTAGAGTCACTGGCTTTTTGAAATCTTTCCAAATTACAGAAGAAAGATCTGCAGTGCTAATTACTTGATAACCTCTGAAAAATAGTTTCTGGTGGATTCCAGATATTCGTGAACTTACTTTAAAAGCATTTTTCTCTATTAATTTTAGCTAAACCTTTCCCCCTTAATCACAGCTGTGTTTCTATTTACCTCCTACTACCAGGCAGCCCCTAGTTCAGAAACATACCATATTAAAAATTTTTGCTCTGTCACATTCAGAAAGACAGTGAAAGGATAGCATTACTCAATATTGTAAAATGGCTTACCAAGAAGAATGACAACACAGAGCAGGATTGCAATTAAAGCTCCTGTACTCAAGCCAGCAGAGGAGAGGAAAGCTTCAGCATGGCAAGTTCTCACTCGTCCATCTTTCTCACAGGCACAAACCCTAATTGTGAGAGTACTGCTGCTGCTGAGAGGGGGCACTCCACCATCAGAAATCAAAACCGGGAGGTAATAGGTATCTTGGGTGGTTCGACTGTATCTCCTTCGTCTTGTCAGGATATTGGCTGTATTATCTAAAATATCAAAATGAGAATATCATTTTAATAGAGAAAAAAAAAATGTTCTTGTTTCTCATTGAGTAGAAGCATGGGGCATTTTACAACTAGACAGTCCTAATCTGTGAAAATTAAGAGTTTAGAATGAAAATTTGTCAGGAAGCATTTGTGGCCAGCAGAGTAAAAAGAGGAAGCAGGGGAAGTAATTAATACTACATAAATAAGTTTATTTAAGCTCATGTACTTTTCTTAGAGTCTAAATGAACTTTGACAAACATTTTGGGTCCGGTTTGCAAGTGCTTTAATCCCATTCTATGCTGTTGGTAGTATATAGGCCCTTGTAAATGTGAATACCTGGAATTCGGAGGATATCTGTTGTGAAATTCATCCACAGCATAAAAATCTCGTTGACTCTCAGAAGAATGTTAGAATGCTTTCAGTAAAAGTTAAAATAAGACTTTCATGTTTTACTGTTTGTGACAGGTTTTATAGATCAAGTGAGCTTTCAGAAAACACCTGAAAGGACAGTGGCCAAAGACTTATGCTGTGGAGAGGTCACGAGGCAGAAGGGAAGAGAAGAGAGATGGAGGAAGGGGAAGGGGAAAGGAAAGGGAAATGAGTAAATATTGTATGTTCTAAACTGGGAGAGGTAAAAGGTAAGTAAGCAAAGGGGAAATAGTGATGTGAGATTTTGTCACCATTATGTTACCTACAGGTCAGCTGGCATATACGTACAGTCAATAAGAATACTAATGCTTATTACACAGTCATTGAAAGAGCATATATAGGCACAAATCAAGATAATAAGCTGCCACCCATATCCTTCTAAATCCAAGAAATTAAGGGGCATAAAGAGAGTTCAGGGAAAGAAATGTTACGATAATACATAGTTACATCTTATTCTCATATGTATAAAATTTAATTTCAGTTTGTTGCTACCTCTTTATAACTACTGGCCCCTGAATAAGAGATAAAATATCCACACATAAACTAAACTGGAGACACTGAGAAATCAGGGACATGAGCAGCTGTGGGGAGAGAGAGATGGGGACTGTGAAACAGGAAGAGAGATTGGAAGAAAAGAGCTCTCCTTTCATACTGATGGCCATGATTAAGTCAGAGTTTCCAAATTGCAGGTTTGTGGGTTTGGAGTTTTTTAACAAACAACACTGGGATGACAAGTGCAAAAATGTGTCCGCTGGATTTCTCTTCATATTATAATCAAACCGGAAAATTTCTTCTCACTGTAGCTGCAGTGTTAAATGGGTTTATCATAATAGATGGGAAAATGAAGTCTGTAGCACTTTGGGAAAATCCAAGACGACAATACAGGTAGTGTGGCATATTTTAGCCCATAGGACTGATTACTTTCTACATGCATATTTGAATGGAGGAGGTAAGTTTTTGGTTAAACTTCATACAAACTCTTTACCTACTACATCTTCTAACAAGCTCTGAGCCAAATTTTGAAACATCCATTTTAACTCATTCCTCTCAAAATTTTGCTTTTGCAGACCACCTGACAGTGGTACTGAGAAAACCCAGTAGTACAGCCCTTCATCAGCATAATGTCATTACATAATATGTTTGGGAATTGGTTTCACATAAGAAATATCTATGAGGTGGGAAGGGGCTCCTTTGCTGCTGAGCCAAGAATCGAGCATCAGGTTCCACTGCGTTGAAGTTCATTAGCTTTTCTTCTTCATCCATCCTATTTATCTGCTTGGAAACCTCCATCATGGTCAGCCTGTTATAAACTCACTAAGTTTTGTTCCTCTCTCTTGCACTAAGTGCAAAGTATGACATTAATTAATTCATTCATTCATTCACTCATTCATTCATACTTTCATTCATTCATTCATTCAATTACAATAGGCCTTGAAGTCATCTTCAACTCGTTCATGTCAAGGTATACTTTTGATGACTGAATCCCAAGATTCATGCCAACTTCCTCTTTAGAGGCATGACACCAGCCATTCCTCATGCCATTTATTTTCATTCCATTTACAGAACCTTATGGAAACCCGAATGAGATGAACAGGTAAATTTTTTTTTTGTCTGAAAATATCTGACACAGAGTAAGTTCATCATGTTCATAGAATCATAAAAAAGTTAGGGTTGGATCTTAAGATCATCTAGTTTCAACCCCCCTGCTATGGGCAGGGACACCTCACACTAAAACATGTCACTCAAGGCTCTCTCCAACCAGGCCTTGAACACCGCCAGGGATGGAGCATTCACAGCTTCCCTGGCCAACCCATTCCAGTACCTCATCACCCTAACAGTGAAGAATTTCTTCCTTATATCTAACCTGAACTTCCCCTGTTTAAGTTTGAACCCATTACCTCTTGTCCTGTCACTACAGTCCCTAATGAAGAATCGCACCCCAGCATCCTTATAGGCCCCCTTCAGATACTGGAAGGCTGCTATGAGGTCACCACTCAGCCTTCTCTTCTCCAGGATGAACAGCCCCAACTTTCTCAGCCTGTCTTCATATAGGAGGTGCTCCAGTCCCCTGATCGTCCTCGTGGCCCACCTCTGGACTTGTTCCAACAGTTCCATGTCCTTTTTATGTTGAGGACACCAGAACTGCACACAA
>WYDI02034190.1:0-13730 GCA_009867235.2 Psittacus erithacus | reverse complement strand
AACCTCAGCCTTCTCCAAATTCAGGGTAGCCAGTTCTCCTGATAGCTTCCAGAGAGGGCCCACATTGTCCCTAGTCTATCTTTTATTCCCTACATACCTAAAGAATCCCTTCCTGTTATCTTTAACATCCCTAGCCAAGTTTAATTCTAACTGAGCTTAGCTTTTCTGACCTAGTCCCTAGCTTCCCAGACAACATCCCAGTATTCTTCCCAGGCCTCCTGTCCTTGCTTCCACCTTTTATAAGGCTGCCCTGGAGTGTCAAATTTCCAACCACCCCTTCCCTGTTTGTGAGCACGAGGTCAAGCATGGCACCTCTCCTTGTTGGCTCCTCTGTTACTTGCAGGAGGAAGTTGTCTTTGCACAATCGAGGAACCTCGTGGATTGCTTGTGCTGGGCCATACCATCCCTCCAACAGATATCATTGTGGTTGAAGTCCCCCATGAGGACAAGGGCCTGCGAGCGTGAGGCTGTTCCTATCTGTCTATAGAGCGTTTCATCCATAGAGTCCTCCTGATCAGGTGGTCTGTAACAGATCCCCACAGTAATGTCCCCCATCGCTGTTCTCCCTTTAACCCTGACCCACAAACTCCCTGTTAACTGCTTACCTGTCCCCAGACAGAGTTCCATACTCTCCAGACTATCCCTAATGTAAATAGGAACTCCCCTTCCCTGTCTGCCAGGCCTGTCTTTTCTAAAAAGCCTGTAACCTTCCATTCCAGTACTCCAGACATAGGAGCCATCCCACCATGTTTCTGTGATGCCTATTATATCATACCCCTGTAGATGTGCACACATCTCTAATTCCTCTTGCTTGTTCCCCATACTACAGGCATTTGTATAGAGGCATCTTAGCTGAGCTCCAAATGAAGCCAGCTCATTGACTGGAGCGACTTAAATATCTCTGCCTTGATCCAAGCATTTATGATAGCTGCTGGCGAGTGACTGGGTGTGTTGGGATGGAATGATGGCCCCCTCTCCCAACACATCTAGTTTAAAGCTCTCTTGACCATCCTGGCAATCCTCCTACCAAACCGCTCTTCCTGTTTGTTGTCAGACCAGCTCTACCAGTCTCCAGTAGACCTGTCCTCCCAAATCAAGTCCCATGTTCTAAATACCCAAACCCCTGACTATGGCACCACTGTTCTAACCATTTATTAACCTGCCAAATCTGCCTAGCCTTTTCAGGGTCTTCCCTTTTATCCTGGAGAATTGATGAAAAGACTGAGCTCCAGAGCCCCTAACCACCTCTCCCAGGGCTCAGTAGTCCTTAATGTTCTCTGGGCTACTGCTGTCTATATCACTAGCACCCACATGGATGACTAGAAGTGGATAATAGTCAGTGAGACTAGTTGTGACAAATTAAAACTTTTGAAAAGATCATTCAGAAGTTTTGGTAAGGTTTAGATAATACATTACTTATATTTTTTTACATAGCTCCCAGTACTGCGGTTTCTGAACCTGCAGCTTTACTAGCAAATGAAATAGGTCAGGGATAATGTTCTGGCCCTGAGAAACAGGTCTGTCACCCAGTTCTAACTTTTTCTTCAGGCTGGGTGTAATATTATTAAGTAGTGTAGGGAATAGTGTACAGTAACCATCAGAGAATAGAGAAGAACTGGAGCTGTATTTTATGATAGGTGAGTAACCATTACTGGTGGGTAGTCTGCTTAGCTTTAGTTAGGCTTAGCGATAATGGTAGAACCAGTAAATGTTAAAAGATGCATGACACACCTGAGTAACTACTTTCCACAGGCAGAAGGGGAGAAAAGTAATCATGGAAATACATACCCTTGTCTTTCCCAGCAGCAATAGTTTGTGACCATTTCTTAAGGTTTTATTCATAGATAGAAATCTAAATGTTAAAACTGTAATTTGCGAAGTGGTTTTCAGGCAGTCTACCCCTTTTAAAGATAACTCAGTTGTTCTGGGATATAGACAGTGATTGCTATATTAGATACACTTCTGTAAAATCATAAGTTGCGCGGATTTAATTATTTTAGAAGCTGGCCTTCAGTAGTGTGCTGAGTAGAGAATTCCCTCTGAGAAGAACTGTAAATGCTGAGCATCCTGTGGTTTTCTTTATTTTTTTCTCTGTGCTTTAGCCGGTTGTGAAGGAGGGAGGAGAATTGGATGAGCAGCTTGAGCGAGATCGCCTTCGGAAGATTTTGAAGCGTATGGGAAAACTAAAGTGTACAAGGGAGGTAAGCTGCATTGTGCTAAATATTCTGAATTAACCAGCAGCAGATACACAAACCTGAAACATTGAGTTCTGCTTTGGTATGCTTTGTGCTGGCCACAGCTGCATTCGTTTCAAGATCCTAGCTATGCTTTTAAGACAGAATATCATAGAATTATAGAATAGTTTGGGTTGGAAGGGACCTTTAAAGGTCATCTAGTCCACCTCTTCCCTACCATAGGTAGGAACATCTTCAGCTCGATCAGGTTGCTCAAAGCCCTGTCCCACCTGACCTTGAATGTTTCCAGGAATGGGGCATTCATCACCTCTCTGGGCAGACCCATTCCGGTGTTTCACCACCCTCAATGTAAAAAAAGATGTCTAGCCTAAAACTACCCTCTTTTAGTTTGAAACCGTTACCCCTCATCCTATCACAACAGGCCCTACTAAAACGTTTGTTCCCATCTTTCTTGTAGTATGAAAAGGCTGCAATAATCACTCCCCAAAGCCTTCTCTTCTCCAGGCTAAACAAGCTCAGTTCTCTCAGCCTGTCTGTAGGAGAGGTGTTCTAGCCCTCCAATCAAACGATTCCCTGGACCCACTTCAACAGGTCCATGTCTTTCCTGTACTGAAGACTCCAGAGCTGAACACAGTACTCCAAACAGTGTTATAAACTGCTCCCAGAGTTACACAATTGTTAAGGCTGGAAGGGAATTTCTGAGGTCATTTAGCTCAATCCCTGTGTTCAAGCAGGGTGAGCTAGACTTTGAGTATTTGATGAGCTGGTGTTTTCAGGGGGGATCAGGAGGACATTGGATTGTTTCTTGTGTGCTCCAAAAGTATTTTATTCGTATGTACTTCTGCTCTTTCCTTAGTAGTTTGTGATAGCTGGGAAGGTGTTTTTATGCATAATTAACTGTGTGTTTATGGGTTTTGAAAATACTGAGATTGGCCACAGCTAGAGAAGGGGATGGAGGGCTGTATCTAAAGAACATTAAAAACTTGCTGGTGAATGTTTTGTTTGTCCTGTTCCAAGCTGATCACTGGATTCAGGGTTATGAGATACTCTGGTAATTGACAATTGCAGAAACTGTTGAGGTTTTGTTGTCCTCTGCTGCAGCATGAGGCAGTAGCTGTATCCTAGGAATAGCTGAAAGTTTTATTTACCATCACCCTAATATAGCTGTGTTCTAGACAGTCTGACTAGCCAAGCAAGTGTAAAACCTTCCTCCTTTTCTGCCCACTTCCTCCATTTATATCTGAAAATCTTTGTTTTGTGCGTCCTCATTGAACATCTTGCTTCTTCATTCCATATATTGAAATTTTCTGTTGCCCACTACCTACAAAGAAGTTCTAAGAAGCAGTGGCTCTGAGTTGCAGCCAGTTCTTTGTCCTAGATTTCATCTTGTCTGAATATGCTAACATTAAAGTTTACTGCCTGATTGTCTCTGGCCTGGCAGGAAAACTGATAGTACTTTGGTCAGCAAACTGTGGATTCTATACTCAGTGGTCTTGTGATTACTTGGAAAATGCTTTTCTTCCACGCAATTTTCTTTTGCATTGACAGGGCTGCACAGGCAGCTTCACTAGCATAATGGGATACCTGTATCATGTTAAAAAATGTGGGAAGGCAGCTTCTGAGCTGGAGAAAATGGCTATGAAGTGCCATCACTGTGGAAAAGCATACAGGTCAAAGGCAGGACTTGTCTACCATCTCCGATCTAAGCATGGGCCTGTAAGTGCGAATTGCCATTGTTATCAGAATACTGTGGTCGTACTTCAGCTGCTCAGAGTTGAGACACATGTAGGCTTTTGTCTGCTCTTTGGGTGTGTAATGAGGGATAGCAAATAGAGTGTTCTGTCCTTGATACTTTTCTTCTAGATGCAGCTGTTGCTGTTTTGTAACTAGGAAGAAGTTTTTAACAGTAAATCACCATGGCAGCAGTAAACTTTTCCCTGTCTGACTTTTGCTCCATGGAATAATGATGCTAACATGTATGACTTCTGAGACACCTTTTTTTGCTCTTAAAAGACCCAGCATTGAAGCAGAACAGGCAGTACTGTACTTGTTGTCCATGAGGGTTTTACAGTAAATGATGTAATATCCCTTCAAGACCAGCGGCAGCATGAAACTCTCTGCTTGCTGCTATGGCCCCCCTGAGTAGGTGTGGGGATCTGTCTCACTAGTGGGATGCACTTCTGTCCTCTGTCTGTGACAGTGAACCACAGGTGCAGTAGCATTTTTGTGAAGGATTTGACAGAATATTTATTCACAGTATTTAGTGTAACTGAAATAGGAATCAGTGAAGGAGGCTTACCTTTTTTGGCCTTTATTGCAGGTCACTTTCCTCCAGGAGGAGAGAAGAACAGAGAGCCTGAAGGAAACAAAACGGGAGCCAAACAGCACAGGCAGAGTTCAGAGGAGATCTGCAAAGGTGGCGATCTACTATCTCCATGAGCTAGCTGGAGAAGAGCTGGCCAAAGAGTGGCCCAAGAGAAAAGTTCTGCAGGACTTGATTCCAGATGATCGCAAGGTACAAGGCCTTAAAAATGCTATGTAGGGTTTGAATCTTTCTTCATAACAGATGAGTCTTTCACTGGCATCTACCCATTGTCACCAGTGCTTCATGGCCCATGCAAAGTAATACTGAAGAAGTAATGTCTTGTGGGAGGGATCAGATTTTGCTCTCTCTGGTCTTAGATTATGGTATTGCTATATTAGCAATTGCTGTGGTAGGAGTATTTTATCCAGGCTATAACAACTTTCAAGTCCTATTGCTGTAATTTACAGTGGGCACAAGTAACAAAGGCAGTTATAGGCAGTATGTTGCTCACAAGCCATAGGCTGCAGATCACTCCTGCCATGCAATAACATTTTATAGTTTTTCAGGCTTCAGAGGCTCCAGGAGTATCTAGGCTGTAAAGGAAACCCAAGGGAAAAGGACAATTTATGATTTTAATAGGATAAGTACATTCAGAGGAATTGCTGTAGTCAAAGGTAAGGGGAGTTTTGGATTCTGGTAATGTGAGGGTTTTATAGATTCAGTTATGTTTGAAGAGAGGAGACAGGAAAAGATTGGTTATTTAGAGTTTGGCTGTTAGAGCAGGAGAAGAAATAGCACTTCTGTCTCTGGGAGAGAAAGGGACGTACTTGGCACTAAGTGTAGCCAACATTGCTTCCAGCTTTCAATTCCATCTCTTTATATCAGCTGAAATATACTCGTCCTGGACTGCCCACATTTAGTCAAGACGTGCTGTGCAAATGGAAAACTGAGATAAAGATGTACCGAAGAGTCCACTGCCCAAATGAGGTAATCTTTAAGTACTTGTTTCCGAAGCCTCAAAGGGGCCAAATTTCAGGACAGCTTTCCACAACCATGAAACTGCAGTTTATCTTTGTTCTATCTTTGTTCTCCCTGCCCTACCCCATCCCCAGCGCTTTCTCCCCAGTTTTCAGGCTTGCACCATTTTCAAGTAAAAGAATTGCAGCATAACATTTTATATGAAGCTGTCTCCAGAAAGCAAGTGTCCTATTGCCCCAGCCAGTAACCCAGAAGAATGTCTTGCACCTGTCTCCTGTTTCAGGGTCTGGGCTGTTGGCTGAGCATGATCTAGTATCCTGAGGCTGATGCCTAAAGCTCCACATGGGAACTGTAAAGCTGCCCTTTAACTGAGACCATTGATGTTGGATGCAGTACTTGTGTGCCACTAAATACAAGAGCAGGGCAGGAGAGAGAGACCTGTCTTGTACTTGCCCTGTGCCTTGTTTGAAATTAACCTCTACTGTTCTTCAGGCAAAATGCAAACTCTGTCAGGCTTTTGATAGAGGGTAACAGTGACAAGATTATTATGTCTTAAGTTTGCTCAGAAACTGGAAGTATTTAACTTACTGAAAGCTTAAGTCTAACAGTCTTTTTACCTGAAGCTTTCTGGCTTGTAGGGCTCAGTATCTCCCTTCATCTGCCTCTCTTACCCCTTTGGAATTGACTTCCAGAGAATAAGACAGGAAGAAGTGATTTTTTTACTAAAGTTTTGCTGACATGAACTTTTTTTACTGTTTCAGGGTTGTGAATCTGTATATGGCAGTGTCTCAGGACTCAAATCTCACCTTGGCACATGTACCTTGGTTGGTAACCTTCCTCTGCTCACTGTCTGTTATACCAATAGCCTTACTGTCCCTATCCCTCACATATCTGCTTGTTCAAGCTGTTGTCCTGCCATCTGCTAATCTGAGTTCCTCACAGTCTTGAGTGCTTCCCTATGAGCTGATGGGTTTGCCATAGCAAACACTGCTTGAGGCAAGGAGGAAGCATCTTAATGACATACATTTTAGTGAAACTGCACGCCTACTTGTAGATTCACAGCTTCAAAGAGCATTTTTCCAGGTACAGTGCTGGAGACCTTGTAACATCTCACAGATGTTACAAGGTGAGATGCTTTGTAAGCATAACTGGTAAATAATGTCAGTGCTGCTGTATCTAAATCATTGTCTGGTATGAGTAAGAGTTTCTGCTTCCTACAGCTGGCTTATATCTGAGCCAAATTCAAATACAATATATAGGTGTATCAGCCTTCTAGGCAACAGCTGGTGAGGGTATTTTTTTGTTTTGTTGCCAGGGAGACTTTGTGGCTGGTAAATACAAGTGTCTTCTGTGTGAGAAGGAGTTCATTTCAGAGAGTGGAGTCAAGTATCACATCAACTCCATGCATGCTGAGGTAAGGCAGGCAGAATGGAAGTCTTCACAGCCCAGGTTGTTGGAGGAGGGAAGAAAATGCTGGATGCTTGCCCTGTTTTATTTTTATCTTGCTCACTGTTGGGAACAGGATCCTAGACTCAAGTGGCCTTCGATTTGTTTAAACATAGCTGGTCTTACGTGTTGGTCTGGGGAGCAAGTACTGTGTCATGTCACATGTCTTGTCCCCAGTTGCTGCTGCTCAGTTCAGCAATTCAGCATTTCCCATGCCTTTAGTGATAGTGAGATCAAATCTCTGAGACAGTGACACCTGAGGAGGAACATCAAAGAAAAGAGCTTTGTTAGGCAGCTGCCTTTCCGGATCTCACATTTCAGGAAATCACTGTCCCACAAAGCAGCTTTATTATAAGCCCTGATAAGCTTTATATAGTATTTCCATCATCAATACCAACCTGTTGCCCTCTCAACCCTGCAGGACTGGTTTGATGTGAATACAGCTACCACCAAAAGCTTTGAGAAGCTAATGAAAATCCGTCAAAGAGAAGAGCAGAGGAAGCAACGGAAGAAACGTCCTTTGACCAGGGGGAAAAAGAAGAGAACTTCAACCCTGGCTGTGAAGAAACTCCCCAATGCTGGAGTTGAGAAAATGAGGAGAACTAAGAGAGGTCGTCCAAAGCGGGTGGACAATGAGAGTGCGAGTAGTGAGGAGGGAGAGCCCCAAGTTGCACAGAGAGCTGAATTTCCAAAAACCAGCCACAAGCGAGGCCGGAAGTAAATCCCTAGAAGAAAAGGAATAATCCTAAAGCTTTTCAGTTGCAAGCCCCACTTCTGTCAAGCTCATAACCCACAGCACTAATATAAGCAACTGAGTGTCTTTGGGACTGTGACTCTATTCTACTTTGTGACCTTGATTTTGAAACTGTTGCCTCTGGTCAGTTGTGAGAGACTTCAAACCAAAGCTGTGGTACAGAGGATGCCTCTCCTGCTGTAGTACCTCTGAACAGTGGCACTAGCAGTGTACCCCGTGTAGTAACTGCTCTCAGTTTGGGTCACATTAGTTGCTTGTTTAGTGGTTTCCAGTACAGCAGGTGTCTGTTATGCCATCTTCCTCTGATGGGTGAGATCGGGGTTTTTTTATAGCAGTTCTTCCTCTAAGAGACTGATTAGCGCAGTGTTTAGGTCTTTTTAAAGGGGGAATCCTTTCTTGCACAGTATGCACACAAACTAAACAGTGCTGTGCAGAATACAAAGGTTTTAGCTTGCCCTGTAACTGTCTTGTCGTCAGCAAGGCTGCCAAAAGGCAGGAAATACATCCCTAGTGTGTGCTCCACTCTGTTGCACAAGGCACTGTCTTTACTTCATACACTGATGCTTAGACTCAGCACCAGACAGTAGCATGTGAGCTCTGGTCTGCTCGGAAGTGATAGTACATAATTGTTACCCTTGTCAGGACCCCAATATTCCCCTGGCATCTGTCTTCTGTAGCACTGAGCATTAAATGTATATAAAGGGTCTTCCAGTCCAGCGAGGAATAAATACTCTCCAGCCTTTTGGAGACTCACTGACCCTACAAACCCTCACTAATGCAGTGAGGTGGTCTTCTTGAGCCCTCTGAATACCACTTGTTTCAGACTCACTTGGGAAACAAACTTATTGCAAGACAGTGCATATATACAGTAGCAGTTTTGCTGATGCTAAAACCCAGGTCCCATTGAACTGCCTTGCCAGTGGTGTTCTTTGTCATGCCCACACTCCTATAATGTCCTTTTTTAATGTGCTGTAGGTGGCACCTTCATTGTGTTACATCACCTACTTCTTTCCAATACTGCTTCCTTTGTGTGAATGAGGTATATTAGCCATGGCTTCCCTGTGTGGAAAAGATTAAAAGAAAATGGTTAATTATTCTAAGCCACATGTTGGCATGAACTCTGGATCATAGGGAATATCTTCCTGTGCTCCATAAATGCAGCAGAAGCTAGTAGGAATCATCACCACAGGCAGTCCTACTCTGTCTTTCAGAGAATGCGTTCTCCAGAATTCCTTTTATCCAAAGACTCACTGTACCAGGAAGTTGCGAAATTTGTCCTTTTTCTTGCAGTTTTCTAGGCAAGAAAATAGGCAACTGGCTCCATGTTATCTCCCTGTGGATTTTCATTGTCTAACAGAGTTGTTGATTCTGAAATTCACAGAGAAGCTTTTGCAATGCCTGGTGAGTGGGTGGGCTTAAATATATGTGTGTGTATATATATATAAAATAAAATCACAGAATGGTTTGGGTTGGAAAAGGCCTTTAAGATCATCTAGTTCTAACCCCCCTGCCATGAGCAGGGATGCCTCATGTTAGACCATGTGTCCCAAGACTCTGTCCGTCCTGGCCTTAAAGGCTGCGAGGGATGGAGCATTTACCACTTCTCTGGACAGCCTGTGCCAAGGCCTCACCACCCTCACAGTAAAGAACTTCTTCCTAATATCTAACCTTAATATGTGTCATTACCAGAATAATCACACTGGCCCTGATAATGGGAAGTGCTGTACAGCCTAGGGTGTTCTCAGTAACTGCCTCTCCCCTATCAGTAAATATCAGTTTAAATACTATCAGTAAGCAAAGCAGACCCCAGCGGAGCATGGTATGTCTCTCATGAGGATTAACACATGTATGGTAGTGAGACAGTATGTAGTGCTCCATTGTGGCTTACATGCAGTGGTTACGCTGCCTTTTGGAACCAGCTGTGGTTGCAGTTCTGTGCTGAAAGTATAAACAAGTGGACTTGTATGCAGGGTGTGTAAGGTGTGCAGGAAGGTGGGCAAGGTCAGAAGACAACAAAATAAAATGTCACCAGTGCGAGAATGTGGTTTTTTTGTCTGTTTGGTGTGTAGTGTTCTTGATTCCATCCCTGTTTGCACAACACACCCCAGCCTGCCCACTTGGTTTTCCTGCATGCTCTGGTCCTGTTGAGATGTCTGCATTGCTTCTCCTCAGTACTCTACACAGCTGTCCTTTGACCACACATGTTTACTACCTTCCTGCCCAATAGATGGACAAGATAAACCAATTAATTAAAGTAGATTTTTCTTAGTGAATTTCAGTCTAAAGTCCTTTTTACTGTAATTTATGAATTACTAACCAGACCTGCTTTCTAGATTACACTTTCAGGTGGATACTTTGTGACCACCTGGATTTTGTAGTTACATCAACAACATATTTCCCCACGTAACATTGTGTGTGGAAAAGAATCATTATCCAACAGTCCATTCATGCTCCATTAGTGTTACAGCAGATTGCTGGATTGGCTCAAGCTGGTAAAAGGTGGTAGCACTGCTGCACCAGCGTAGTCCACTGCTGTTGAGGAGTGTGATCTGTGCAGGAGCACCCGCATCTTGCTGTAGATAGACTAAGGCTACCCAGTATAGCTGCAGCTGTGCTCTACTGCTCTGAGAACACTGGAAAATACAGCCTTGAGGAAGGTATTTTAATCAGGGAATCCACAACATCATATGTATCCAGGGCTATAAATTAACATTAATAAAACAGCTAATTGTACTGTGGCTTACCACTGTTAAAGCACTCATGAGTCTACTGCTCAATCTATTGTTGAGTTCAGTTAGCCTAATATCTTGCAAATACAGGTATAGAATAGAGATTCAGAATGGTTTGGGTTGGAAGGGCCCATTAAAGACAGTCTAGTCTACCTCTCTTGCATGGGCAGGGATACCTTTCACTAGATCAGATTGCTCAAAACCCCATCCAACTTGACTTTGAACACTTTCAATGATGGGGCATCCACAGCTTCTCTGGGCTAGTGTCTCACAACCCTCATCATAAGAAGTCTTCCAATTTAACTCTACCCTCTTTCAGTTTGAAACCATTGTTCCTTGCCGTGTCACTGCAAGCCTTTTTGAAAAGTCTCTCCATCTTTCTTATAAGCAGCTTTATATGCCTAATGCTGCAGTAAGGTCTCCCTGAAGCCTCTTCTTCTCTAGGCTGAACAGCCGAGCTCCCTCAGCCTTTCTTCACAGGAGGGGCATTCAAGCTCTTTGTTTTCATAGCCCTTCTCTGACAGGTGCATGTCTCTTGTACTGTGGGCCCCAGGACTGGATGCAATGGTCCAGACAGGGTCTCACCAGAGCAGAGTAGAGGGGGAGAATCACCTCCCTCAACCTGCTGGTGATGCAGCCCAGGAAACGTTTGGCTTTCTGGGCTGCAGGCACACATTATCTCATGTCCGGGGTTTTTTTTGGTATCTTCAAGTCCTTTGCAGGGCTGCTCTTCACCCATGGATCCTCCCAGTGTTTATTGACATGGGGATTGGTCTAACACATGTGCAGGACCTTGTACCTGGCTTTGTACACGTGGTTCACATGCACTCACTCCTCAAGACTGTCCAGGTCTCTCTGGATGGCATTCCTTCTCTCCAGTGTGTCCACTGCACCACACAGCTCAGTGTCATCTGCATACCTGCACTCAATCCCCATCTACATCACTGATGAAGTTTTAAATACTATCAGTGCCAACAGAGACCTCTGAGCTACACCACTTGTTGCTGATCTCCATCTGGACATTGAGATGTTTGCTGACTGCAACATTTTGGATGTTGCCTTCCAGCCAATTTCTTACCCACCAAATAGTCCACCCATCAAACCCATATCTTTCCAATTTAGTGACAAGGATGTTGTATCTTTGAATGAACCTGAGGGATGCAAGTGCAATGTACAGAGGTTACTGGGTGCCTTTCATCTTATTATACTGAATGTCACCTGTTGTTTCATCTTCTAACCATAGTATTCTAAAATGCTTCAGCATTTCCTTGTGGTTACTTTTCAGTTTTTGCTGCTCTGCATAATCCTCAAACTTGGTCTTAATCCCTGCCCACTTTATAGATCATGGAGGGAAATCTTGAACAGCTCAGTGTTAAGGTGGATCTCTATGGGATACCCCCAGTGGCCTCACTCCCCTGAAAATGCCATATATCTCCAAATGCTTCCTCTAACCTCCAACCAAGAAAACCATCCTGTTTGGTGCATGGCAGTCTCACTTTTTAAAAAGGTATGGGTGAGGGACTTGATCAAATCTTTTGTCAATTCAGATCGATGCAGCAAGAAATGATTGATGATATGTGGAAAAGTCTTCTTGTGAGGTTTACCTGATTTCAAAATACTTGAGATGTGTGAAGTCTGTCTTCCTTTTATGGATATCCTGATGCCTCCCTCATACCCTGTCATTCCTTTGCACATTAGTTCTTCTCTTTACTACAACCCTTATTACCACAGGGACTCGTCTTTGGTTTCCTTGAGGTGAAGCAGCTGCCCACAGACACAGCGCCACATTGACCACATCTGTCCTTATCCAGGGCAGCAGGAGCACTGAAAGCCCGGGTGCAGTGCTGTGCTGTGCTGTGTATGCCCAGAAAGAGCAGGGCCATCCAAGGGCAGCTGAAGTACAGACCTTTCTATCCACACAGCACACACAGGGATAAGCATGACGTGCAGCATGCGGGGGACTAAGAGCCCTCCCTGGTCATGAGGTCGTGATTTTCATAACCTTCTATTTGGTTCTGTCTCATCTAGGAATCACTAGGATTGTTTCTCTGTTCATGGTTATTCTATGGTAAAATAAAGCCTTTATTTGAATAACTAACTGGCTTTGGTTACCTGCTTCTGACTTAAAAAACCTTTGAGCATAATGCAGATGGATTTTTGGACCTGATACAACATGCGTAAAGAGGGACACTGCACTAGTTAATGTCTCAGTGGAGCTGCCCAAGAGAACCACCCCCAATCTCAGTGTTAATCCTGCTGTATTTTAATTATGAAATTGACCTACTTAATGTCGAAGGCAGCCGGCCTTCAGAGCCAAGCAACACTTGGAGAAGTAGTGTCATGCTTAGTGTTGTTCTCATCACTATCATCACTGTCAAGCAGTGTCCCATGATGACACTCGTGGTCCAGGCCCCAAAAGGACTCAGCAGCTCAGGCAGTGCAGGTCACTGAATCACATTGTTCTGGTCCCAGGCCCTGGCTCTGCTCACAAGCACACTGCAGCTGCGCAAAGAAACATCCAAGTTACAGGTAATACTAGTGCAAGGAAAATAAAGCAGTGAAAGAGCTTCCCTGCAATGGTGTGGTGTCCTCACCAACAGAGATTTAAATAACCAAGTCAGATGTACTCCATATGGCTATACAGCCAAGTGTATGATATATGCTGCAGTGATTTCACTCCCATGTGCCACACACAGCAGTCAGGCTGTTTCATGCAGGCGGGAATGACAAATTGCTGCTGTTGTCTCTGCATAAGATATATCCTTTGATTCACAGTTCCTGCAAACCTCCACAGAACAGCTCCATTTCTGTGGACATTCTGACATCATTAAAAAAGCTTAAACATCTCTAAAGCTACAACATTGGATAACTTGCAGCGTAAGTAATCTGAAAAGTTCTGAGTTATTAATAACTTTAAACAATTTTTGGAACAATGGAGAAATCCTTGAGGATTAAGAAGAAAACAAAAGCCCCCCCCAAATCAGGGAGATATTCCTGCTCCTCTTCCAAGAAAAGATGAAACTGATCTCTAGAGTTGTGCCAGTAAACTGTGTGGTCAATGAAAGTGCAGCTGATCAGTGTGGAATTTAGTCAGACTAACAGAACAGTTGACATTAAAGGATATCATAAGTTATCTTGGTTTAAGCCCAGCTGGTAACCCAGAACCATGCAGCCGCTCGCTCAGTCCCCCCTGCCTTCGTCCCCCCTCTCCCAGGAGGGGTGGGGAGGAGAGTCTAAAGAATGTATCTCCCACAGGCTGAGATAAGAACAGTCCAGTAACTAAGGTATAACACAAACCACTGCTGCTGCCACCAATAATGATA